>JBAMNC010000887.1:130000-182500 GCA_037902135.1 Cetoscarus ocellatus
TTTTTATCTGGAAAAACACAAGATTCTGTCTAACACATCTCCACTCGTCAACATTCCAAGATGAAATCTCAGCAACACAACAGACCATTAGTCAGGTGAGGTGAGTCTTCTCTGTTTGTTATGGGACGTTTTTATTACATCAAGGTCTGAAACCTTGCCAGTAGGTTTGGCACAAGTCGCCCGGTGGCTGATATGGTGTAGCTCAGCGCTCCCAGTGGAATTTCTGGGTAATACTGACCATGTCCAACTGTTTATCACCACAATGTAACCATCTTCTGCTGAATTCTTCCAGCAGGATAATGCTCCATTTCCCAAAGTTCAGATCATTTTAAACTTCAACATGACAATGAGTTCAGGGATATGGTGGAACGAGAGATTTGCATCATGCATGTACATCCAACAAATCTGCAGCAGCTGTGTGAGGCCATAATGGAGATATGGACCAAAGTCTCTGAGGGATGTTTCCAGAACCTCCGTCCAGTGGTCTGTGAGTGTTCATGTTGATTTAAACGTTTTTTGGGGCTCGTCTTGCAGCATAGAACAGGTTAAGGGAGGCAGGTAATAGTGGCATAAAGTAGGATAACATGTAGCAGAGGGCTGAACATCAGCAAACTCTGGATGCATGCTAAATAAAGCGTCTGAGGGCACAGCAACTTAAATCTAATTCTTTCAAAAGCAGAAACTTAACTAAAGAGACAGCTTGGGGTGTTTAGAGACCCAGTGGTTAGTTTGTGTGTCCCATGTAAATAGGCTGTAGTCCTTGAAGCAGGCAGCCAGGTTAAGTCTTACTTCTCTCATTCATATTCCACCCACTCTCACTCTTGACAGTTTTCTGCATTATTCAAAATACACAAAGGTGGAAAGTTTCCCCAACTTTACAACCTAAAAAAGACAAAGAACTGGACTAATCAATTTTTAATGCAGATTTCCTAATTTAAAGTTAATCCAAAATAGATGTAGTGCAGAAATGTAACAACTGAAGAAGTTTTCAAGACTGCACGCTTTGACCACAGGCCCACAGAAATGTCATTTCAGGTCAGTGAAAATGCATATTTTGGACAACTCCTGCCAGAGAGAGGATTCTTCAGAGGTAGTGAGCAGAAACAACCACAAAACAGACAAAGATTAGATCATCATGGACAGTGAACAAAAGTGGTTTAAAGCTGTGGCTTCATTTACCACTACGCTGAGTCTGTATCAGTAGGCTGTCAAGCAACTGATTGGACATTTTTGACCCTGAAAACACAAGTAGAACATTTTTCCATGCAAAAAATCAAAAAGAATCAGTAAAAATTAAAAAAAAAGAATGAAAAGGCAGAATCAATATTGACATTGATAATTAAAATCTTATCAATTCGTCTCCGTACTCATAAGTGCTTGTTAATAACAGGATATGATCGGCCTCATCATCTATGTCTCAAACTGATATCTAAGTGAAGAAGAAATGGTAAGAAATATTTGCTATAAATACAGTCTTAACGCAAATCAACTTGTTCACAAGTTAATCTGCAACTCCACTGAGACTTGTAGAAGGAACAAATTTGTAAATGAAACATTGAAAAAAATGTTGCATGTCACGGACATCATTGTCTGTTCATATTGTGTGTTTTTTGTGTTTTCTTGTTGACAAAGGCATCGTAAAGATTTTTTATAAAAAGAGAGGAGACTCATTTTCAAAAATACCTGTGGACAGTCTTAAAGAGCACATTTTCTCCTTTTTTGAGTGTGATGTGTCTCCTTTGCTTGACAGAGTACCTCTATGAACAAGACAACAAGTCAAGGCCTTCAGGATTTCTCCCTCCTTCCTTATTACAGCACCAGTAGCTGCCTGAAATGGTTCCCCCAGCCCCACTCCATGGGCAGTTGAAGTCTGTTGGTTCAAGAAGGCCAGCCCAGTGCAGAGGAAAGACTTAAGGAAGGATGCAAAGCCAGGTTCAGGTTAAGGTTACTTAATTTGTATCTGTGGTTAAATTGTTTTGCAGTCAGAAAGGCAGAGATATTCACCATGAGACACAAATCACTAAACAGATGTAATAAAGAGAAACACAACAGAGGGAAAATGACAACCAGTAACTGAAGACCCAAACACTGATAAAACAATGAAAGGATGAAATTATAAAGCTCTTAAGGTTAAAAAAAAATTACAGGGAAAGAGACATTTCAACTCATAAAATTACAATCGAACAAGTAACTAACAACATGCCACCGAGCAGCACCAAACTAGCCTATCACCAAAGAGTAGACCAGTCAACCAAACAGAACAGACTGGGCCCACGTGTGGAAGGTGACCTAGATTGTCTGCTTAGTGTCCCATCTGTGTTGCTGCTTTGCTTTAACAGACAGCACACATCCGCTCCACAGGAACCAAAACTTCAGGAGGTGATCTAAAATGAGAAGATAACAGGAAGAACGACATGTTAACAACAGCTTATATCTCCTGCCAGATGCTTATTTGCTGTTTGCTTCAGTATTATGTCCACTATATCCACTGTATTTGGAAATTTTGGTAACTCTGAGGATTTGTTTTCCTGTATTGATGAAATTGCGGCATTAATCTAGCAAACTAATGTGGAAGTGGCACGCACCAGAGACAAAAGGAAGGAACTAACTCACTGACAAGACCAGGGGAGATTTGCAGTAGGAACAGAACACCAGCAGGCAGACTTCAGGCCTGCTCTACTAAAGGCTTGTGTGTATAAAAACACGTGCAATCTTGAAAGTGCACACAAAGCTGATCTACAGGGTGCAGCGAGGATGCATCACACTCTCCACGCACTGACAGTGAGTTTAAGAGCCGTCAGTCGCGGAGAGTAGCATGTGCAGTTTTTTAGTTTGCACACGGCATTTAGCACTCGTGATTTTAGATCTTAGTAAATCAGGCCCTTTGTGTAACTTGTGAGGTAAAGTTAAAGGAGCTTCAACAGAGGGACTGAGAATACAGCTGGATCAGGGCTACTCAGTGTGTGAAAACTAGAGTGAGTTTTGAACATTAGCATTTGGTGGCGTACACTCATTCATCCTCTGTTCATACAGGAGGGGTTTACTTCAGAATGGCAGTTTGGTTGCCATTATATTTGTTTGCTTGTTACTTTAACTTTATTAATAGTTCTATGTTCTTTTTGAACTAATTTTTCTTATTTTGGCATTTCCCATTAATGAAAGATCAATCTGCCAGTCTGAATGTTTGCTTTTAATGAGTGAAGGAAAATAAATCACCCCCTGATGCGGTGCTGGCCCTTGAAAGAGGACCAGACTGTCTCTAAACCACATGAGCTGTTCTTTTAAAGGGCCATGTCCCTGCCTCCTCTCCTATTTCTCCACAGGCCTGCCACTAATTAAATTAACCCTGGGGATAATTCACTCCCTCCAACTCCACAGCAATTAACAAATTGTGGTTTAAAGTCTTTTGTTCAGCCTGAGGGACAATCGTTTTTTATTATCCTGAGGTGACTTTAGCAAAGCACCACTGTCAAATGTTTGCAGATCCTGGTACCAGTTATTGGGCTGTTAAAGCCTCCAGGTTTGCTCCGTGAAAAGGGTTTTGTTATGAATAAAATTCATTTTTTTAAGAATAAAGCACGCTTTATGGAAATGGGCTCTTCAGACAGACACTGAGATGAGTAATAGGATTGGTTGGTCGTGTTTGAATGATAAGTGTGGACTTGTGAATGATTGCGATATGACCTCTCCAGTACTTTTGCTGTTTTGTTTTTGGCTGATAAATTCCAGCAAATAATTCAGTTCACCCTCCACAGCAATGATGAATGAAATCAGCAACTTGACCTGCTGGTGGAGGCAAACACTGTGAGGCAGTAGCTTTACTTTCTGATTGCTTTTGAATGATATATTTAAGATAAACATGTAATTTCTGCCTCCAAAGAGGGTGTGTTTTTGAAATGCAGCAGGGCAACTGGATAAGACCCAAAGATCTGATGAACAGAGTCTGAGGGAATCTTTCTGTTGAGCATCAGTAACAGCAGAGTCCAAACCTAAAACCAATTTATTCGTTTTTTGTTGTTGTTGAGAACATATTTAAGACCAGGGATGATTGCAGTAAGCTGGCTAAACCTACACAGTTGAACATCTAAATAGTCAGCAGTCTACTCATTCTTTCATATCTGTAAAATACGGTGGTTTGGGGGTGTTGGCCTCTATTTTGATATATTATGGACACATGTTCTTGATGCAAAGCCAGGTGCAAGGTGCAAAGAGGATGGATTGCATACCTTGATTATACATTAGTGTGCTTTAGTTGTAACGAAGATAAAACTAATCAGAGTGTCGGCTCTCATTCCTTTAAGTCAGTAGGCACCGAGTGTCTGACCATTCACTATTTAGACAGCAGGTTTAGTTGTCCATTCAGAATTTGGGCTGGATCATTAAACTTTTCTCCTGTTATTGTGCCACTACACTCAAAGAACACACAGAGAACGCAGTATGATAAATGTTAATTCTCATTTCACAGTTTTTTTTTTTTTTATTGAAGCATCCAGAGCATAAGAAACAGTAAAAAAGACAAATCTGAAACTATTCTAGAAAGAGACCTCATTAAATAAAATCTCCAGTCAAACCCAACAGAATCAGAGCTCTATTTGTTTATGATAGACCTGTTCACTGCACATCAAATAATTGTGGGCTTTGAGTAGTTTATTTTCTCATTTTTGGCACAGGAAATCATTGGCTCTGTTCTCTATTGCATGTGTAAAACACACCAAACAGCCTATATTATTATCTGTGAGCATGATTTTTGGTGAGATTCATTAGTCCATATATAAACATATTTTCATGTTTCAAGAGAGTCTTTAATGCTGTGTGTATGTTTTTCTAGTTTATAGAATATCGCCCACACTATCATGCATGCCAAGGAGTGATGGAAATAAAGGCACATTGTCTCTCAGCTCTCTGTTTTAAACTTTAAACTGAATTTATCTACAAATGTTGGTATTAAACGGCACAGATGTACAGCTGTGCATCCTGTGAGTGAAACAAGCTCAGTATAGTGTGTGTTATGATCTGATAGATGTATGCCAACCTCTCTAATGCATCCTCAAAATGGCAGAAACACTCTGACCACAGACTTTAGACTTTAGACCAGGTACGAGGAGGCTCAAAGTGCAGTCATTTTCTGCATCTTTAAGTTAGGAGCACACCATATTTCCACTCCTTATTTGCAGACAAACACACTCATATCATACATCATCATTAACAATTTAAATAGCCTGAGCAAATGGCACATAAATGACACCTTCGTCAGGCAGAAATGACCCATTCCTCAAGCCAAAACGCCTTGTGCTGGGCATATCATAGAGCCCTTAGTGTTCTATCCTTGGACAACATGAATGTGTGACTCTGTGATCATCTACTCTGACACAGTAACCATGGCAACAGACATAAATATTGTCTTTCATGATGGCATCAGTTGACCTAAGCAGACCTGAAACCAGATTTCAATGTGAAAAACCAATAAGATCTTACCTGGATGCATTCCAGACCCTAACAAACAGTAGAGTGTTTTTCCTCAAAATATTTCAATAATCAGCATTTTCTTTTACCTCTTGCTCAAAATCACATCAAATCCCTATTATCTTGGCAATAAAACATGATTCTGATTCCTTTCTTCTGTTTGTCGTCTTCTCTCTCCCTCTCTCTCTCTCTCTCTTGCTCATGTTCCTGTTTCCAAATGGAAACATCTGACTCTGAGGTTCTACATTCACATGTTCTGCCCTTTACCCCGACATACATGTAACATACATGTGGTGTGCAGTTCATACCTGTCCCAGCACTCATTCATCTGTATGCACTCTGCCGCGTCGCTCCGGCTCAGTCGACTCCAGCGAGCGCCGGCCTTCACAGCTCCCTGAGGTGGAACTGCCTCGTTCCCCATGAGAGTTCAGCAGGCTGTACCCCAGTGTATGACGTGTGTGTGGATGTGTGTGTATGTGCGTGTGTGTGCTGTAGTTCATGACTTTCATCCTTTAAAGTCGTTGTCATGCTCTGCAGTGAAATTGAATCCAAAGGAAGAGTTCATGGAGGGCATTAATCAGGTTGTTTCTGGATTGACTTGCAGTATGGCCACACATCACTAAGAGACCTCATCTTCACAGAGGTTTTCTCCTTTTATTTCACATTTGGGGGATGTTTATGAAGTTGTTCTCTGGAAGTAGAAGATAATATGTTCTTGCTGCCTGTTGCACATTGCACTGACTGTGTCATTAGGTGTTTAAATAGTGATGGTTTTACTTTAATCTGGGGGAAACAAAGGTCGACAGGCTGCTATGACTTTGGCAGTCTCATTTATGATACATTTTTTCAAAGCCAACCTGATTAGTTTGGTGGGGTTTATTATTTTTTGCATTTCCATTATTAAAAGTTAGGAAACATACCATCTTAACTTACCAGTACAATACTTGCTTTAATGCACCATCCTGTTGAGCACAAAGGGTCCTCTCTGAGCTTAAAGGATGGAGACACTGCAGTCTAAAACAGCAATAAACTAAATGTGGAATCAAAGTACTTTTACATGCTGAGTGTTAGCGGCCTATGGATGGATGGATGGATGGATGGGTGGATGTTAGCAGCCCACCAAATCACATGTTGAAATTGGACCTGTCTTCCTATGTCTTTATCCTCTTTTAAATTCTTTAACTGCATTTTATATTGGCAAAGATGTTTTTGAGAGCCTGACATGTCGGGGCAGAATTGTCTTTTTAAAACTAAAGAGGAACACTCCCATTTTAAAAATGATGTGTGGACTATGCCTGAGTCCTGTGCTTTGTTCTTTAGAGTCTACAAAGAGGACAGAGTCTTACATACACAGATGTTGTGGGTGTTTGGGGTTAGTTGGCACACAAGCCTGAAAATGTTTGGTTTTTGAGCAGAAGGCCAAATAAAAATCTCATTTTTCTAAATGTTTTTAGGTGTCACTCAGATCTGTGATAACGCCCTACTGCGTGCTGATGGTGTAAACTGAAGAAATGAAATGTGATGTCATGGAGCACATCAGACAGACTCTGGGCACATGGTAAAAGCTGACTTTAGTGTCTTAAGATCCTCACTGTCAATAAATGACAGTGTCTGACACTGAAACTGTGGCAAACCTGAAACACAGGTGTTCATAAACCAATCAACCAGTCAGTCAATAATTATTCATTTGTATATCACCAGTCCATAACAATTGTTATCTCAAGACACCTCACAATACAGCAGGCTGAAGCCATACTCTTCATTTTATATATGCACACATATTTATATAACACATATACACATATATACATACAGTACATCTATCGATCCAGGCAGAGACATAGGGATTGAAAATTAGAATTTATAATCGTGACAAACCCATGAATGAAGACATCACTGCGACATCAAATCTGTCCTCATCACACTTGTCTCTGCTGAATATTTATTTGAGGTTAGCCCCTTTGAGATGTGGCATTTTCATGGGGTCCTCATGAATATACTGTATTTATAATGGAGGTATAATCATTGAAAAGCATGGATAGAGAGGTTAACCTAATATTAATTTTAACATCTATAATGATTATCATGATTCCGAATCTCTGATTCAGTTTAGCGGACTTGACCCTTTAAAGGACTCTCATTGAATTAATTGGAAAATGAAAATTTCAACCCAAAACTGTTATTGGTAGGGATTCAGAAGAGTTTTTGAAAAAAAATTTCTTTTTAATAATTTCCCTAAAATCTTCAATTGTTTTGTTGCCATCAAGATCAAAGATATTATCATGGTTACTTCACAATAAAAAAAATGTCCACATTTTTAACAAACATAAATTTAAAAAACTGATAGTCAAGCAGCCACTTCTTTATACATAACATGTTAAAGAAAATATACATAAAACAAAAATAAAGAAATACTCATACATAAATAAAATATAAACACAGCTGTTACCTGAAAAGAAAAATGCCAGTTGGTTCCAGAACGTGCTAAATGATCCAGAAATAAAAGAAAACATAGATAAATCACTGCACTTGGAAATAAAATTCAATAAATAATATGGACTGGAAACAATATAAAAAAAAGTCAGGCCACTTAGGTAACTGCTTTATGGTACAATCTGTAGCAGCTGTGGCCAGCATTGAAGTACAGGTGGACTTGGCATATGGTCCTCTCTGCTGCAGCTCTTACAGGTCTAGCAGGGGGGGGGCATGGATCGCAGACATGTCAAACCCACACAGTGCCAGATGCCAGACAGGCACCTCTACCACATGAGATCTAAGCTGAGGTTCATGCACCTGTTTGCATGTGCATTTGATGTCAGCCTCGCTAAAGCCTGGCCCATTTACAGGCAGGACTGCAAGGCCCACGATGTAAGTGGGGCCTGATGAGCTTAAGGTTGGGGGTCTTCAAAGGTGCCAGCAGCCAGGAGCCTGTCATGCTCCCCTTCTGAAGGACTCTGACATCTGATGACAGCCATTAGCACCCTTGTTTAAGTCCCCAAGCTGGTCTGGGACTGTAACTTTATTCAAATTCTGAAAATAATTTATCAAGAGAATGGTTTGCCAGATCAGAGGTCCCCAACCATGGGGCCATGGACCGGTACCAGGCTGTAGAGAAACAAAAAATTAATCAAATGAATAATGTTCTTATTAATGAGGTGTTTTATTTTGAAAGGATTATGATATCTTCTCATTTCCACTCGTGTAGCTTGATGGTGCAGACTTAACACTCAGGCTGTCCGTCCCTGTCACCACTGCGATGAATGATAAAATAAAACCTGAGGTGAACTTGTGGTTAAATCTCTTGCTCATGCACTCGTGGATTTGTGCTCTAGATGCAGTTGTGAATATAATTTACTCCTCATGATATGTATCTGAAAGGCACTCAAGGCACATTAATGTGCTCAACTTACTGATGTGGAATGATTCAATTCAGAGGACAGAACTGATAAATATTCATCAATAATCAATAGAAATATCAAATCAGTTCAGACTGATGGGCCAAATCATAACATCAGCATTGTATGAACACTGTATTTACAGCATTTTCTCTGCACTGAATAGGTGTAGTGGTTAAATTAGTTACCATGACAACAGGTGACTTTCAGCCAACTGTATTCCTAAATGTCATTGTTACACACCTGATTGAGCTCATGAATGTCTCTCCACTGGGGCTCAGAAACAAGCCCATGGCTCCCTCTGGTCTTTTGTTATGGTGAGTTATACTGTGCACAATATGTGTGTGGCATCAAAAGTGAAAATATTCGGGCAGGTGGTACACATTTTTAACTAAATGGTCAGGCCTATAAATGCCTCCAATTCCTTAGATACAGGGGTCCAATCATTTTTCTTTCTATAGATCCAAAATCAATTTGATCTCCCCTACAGGTAAACACAGAAAAGCAATCAAAATGTAATTGTGTTAAAGAAAAAATATGAGGTATAATAAAAAGTGCACCACTGAAAACATGCTCACAATCTGCTCCCAGAAGAGTTTTTCCCGGGGGAGTTTCCACTTCATGGATGCCAGTCTTATTAAGAGAACATCAAGGACAAAGTGGGTTTGTAGTCTTTCCAAGTTGGCAGTGTGTCATCAGAGATAAATAAAACCTCTGAGGAACTTTAATCATAAAGAGTTTGTGTTTGTAGCTGTGAGGAAAGAGGGGAATATTTCAGATTATCATTTCAGGCTGCACCATTGGTCAGTGTTGTGCCTGAATGCGCTGAATGAAGGATGGTGTTTTACTTACTCTTATTGAGCCTCTTACTGAGTCCTGTGACACTGTTGATCAATCCACCATGTTGAATTACAGTCTCCAGATCACGCTGCTGGATGGTTTACAAACCATCTCACAAGCAGAAAGCAGGCTGCTCTGTTCTCACCTCTGGTGGTCTATAAATCCACAAAGGGATACCTCAAGAGTCACTGTTGGGATCACTTTTGTTGACTATTTGCATTAAGTTTGTATCACAGTGCTTTTGAATTCATCACAAACAGTTCATTTCTTAGGCTGGCAACAACTGGAAGATCCTCAGATCATAACTAATTTTGAATATGTGGTAGATCACAAACATAAAGACAGTTTCAACAGATTAATAAAAATCTATAATGGTCCTAACACACACACCAGATAGTTCAGTCAGATTTTCAGAAGACACTTTGACGACAAAAACAAGATTTTACAAAAACCTACAGAGGAGGAGCAATGGTCTGTGTGTAATTTACTGTTGATCCACATTTAATTAAAAAAAAAAAAAGTAAACCACAAAAACAAACAAATGAGAATAATTTCTTCATGTATTTATTTTATATAGGCCATGTTCCTACAAGTAAAATAAATGGGAGTGCCCTGCCCTAAAAAAAAAAAAAGACAGTAGATAAAAATATGGTGGAGAACATGGCTGAAAAGAAGATAAAATTGTGTTAATGTCCACCGTCATGTCTGACAGTTTTGAAACTAAGACTCTTTCACGTCTGTGGCTGCTGGTGGATTTTCATGCTCTTATCAGCTTTTGTGAGTATGACACTGTAGGCAGCATGATGTATAGTCAAGAACATCAAATATGTTTGTAATTTAAAGGTAGAGTTTACAGAGGCCCCGTCCTAATAAGGATCAGTAAAGTAGTCGGATTGATGGCTTAACACTCGATAATGATTGCAACATATTTTGAGTTACTGCTGGTAACTGCGTCCGCAATTTAAAAACTCTGGAACCAAGTAACAACTAATGTGGTTGAAAAATGAAGCTACTGCTCAAGTGCCAAAAACTGCAGACCCTTGAGTGTTCACATGATGCTGACTGGAACACCTCCAGCTCTCACATCCTAAGAGACCAGTTTGCAGCCTGGTTTAAAACAACCTTTTTGCTTCAAGTATTTTAGGGAAAGAATTTTGTTGTACCTTGCCCGTTTTGATTTTTTTTTTAAGGATTTTAATGTTCTACAAATCTGATTGACATGACCACAGGCCTGTGCTGTGTTGCTTTTGTTCAGAGGGCCTTGAACTCCACCTAAAGTTTGTTTCTCTGTCTGTTGGCATGTTTAAATGAAGTTAACTGAAGAAGTTAGCAGACGAGCATTTTGGAACAAGCAGGTCATGTCGCCAAGGCTGTGTCCAATTCTGTCTTTGTCTGGGTCTTGCTATCAAAACTATGATGCAAAAAAAGGGACAACTTTCGGCTGAACTCTTTGGCAAACATATATGTAGTACCACAGCAGAAACAAAACAGTGGAGATTTAGGCGCATCTTCAGTGAAGGAACATCAATACCTCTCATTCCAGCCCTCTTGAGTTTTTCCTTTTCAGCTTGATAAACACAGCTTGTACTCTTTTAAGTATAAGGACAACAGAAGAGACTTAAACTGAATAAACAGTTTCTGTGAAGGTCTGGTGACAGAAGCAGCTCTAATGTTCCTTCAGTCACACTGAAAACAACGTCTTGACTCCTCTTACACATTTCAAGGTTTAATTCTGACAGAATAAAATGACACAATGTCTCTAAACTAGCACTTATTAATACTACGTTAAAGGCTAACCCAGTGAGTAATCCATTTACCCATGAGGCATCTGTTCTGGCCCATTTAAGATAAGTTCAGTGAGGCTGAAGCACCTTGTTAAAGTCTCTGACTAATCGATCATTTGGACTGAGAGTGAAAGCTCCTGTCTGACTCTGACAGCTTCATTTAGAGCTCAAATGGATTTCTATTTAGCACCAAAGAATGCCGTTACAATTGCTGAGAGAGATGTCACCACAGTAACCTCCTCATTTAATGAAATATTATGACATATGCAATATCTGTAGGATGTATTCAACATAAATTATCAATGTAATTTCAACAGAACATTCACTAAAGGTGCATCAAATAGTTGTTATTAACCCTTTAACTACCAGCTCAAGTGTTTGGCAGATGTCATCAATAAATGCAGGGGTATTTAATGTTTTAAAAAATAGAACAAATCAAATCATTGATATGATTCTGTGAACACTTCAGGGAACAGAGAAAACTACAATCAAGCCAAACACCAGATATTTTCTTGGTGTGGTATTTAAAGTTTAAATAGTTAATATTTGATAATGTGATGACATAAAAATGTAGCAGTCAAAATAACTTAAAATAGATGATACTGTGTTTGACACACAAAAATGTTTTTGACATTTATATATATATATATATATATATATATATATATATATATATATATATATATATATATATATATATATATATATATATATATATATATATATACATGTCATCATATCAATAAGTGGTTCAGTATTAAAAATAATAATGCTGGAAATTCTAATGAAAGCTTTTAGCTTTTTGAACCTTTAAATCCCACACAAAGAGAATATCAGTTGTTTTGGTTTGTTTGCAGTTTCTTCTGTATCCTAAAAAACAGAAAAAATTACTGATTTTTGTCAACATATTAAATATTCCTGAATTTATTGACCTCTGCCAAACAATTGAGCTAAAGGGTTAAAAAACAACATGGACAGCAGCTCCTGACTCAAGTTAAAGGTCTTCGACTGGACAAACTTTGCCTTTGGCCTTTATTAGCAGACCATAAGAGAAATGCAACCTTTTTGTCAAAGAAATTCTGGTTATTCTTCTGCATCAGATTTACACCAAGAGCCACAGTGGGAGGTTACAGCTATAGGTCGCTACAGAAAGAGGAAAGGAAGAGAGGGGTCAAGGTTGTTTAACCTGTGTACATGAATTGCACAGCGAAACACTAGAGGCATTTAAAGTAACGCTGTATCAGCACATTTTCAGTACATAGATTTCCATAGCACAAATAATTTTTCTGTATGTGTTTACTCATTTCTTATGTTTCTTGTTTTTGGTAGAATTTACTGAATGCAATCCAAGCTGAGGGGAGAGGAGCCAAGGAACGTTCTGAAATGCAGCTGGTGTTACATCAGGGCTGTATTTCATGGTCTGAAAGACAAACATAGTTTATGGACGAGGGCCCTGATTCAGAAGAGGCTCGCAACATGCTTTCATTGTTTTTCTGCTGAACGTGTGTTAAGATTTTTTTTTCTTTGGTTGCACTTTTGGTTTCTGATGCAAGTCCTGTTTCTTTTCCAACAGAATTAAAACTTTATTTAGGGGGAAAAAAACACAACTATCAGTCCTGCCTGTAAGTTACAGGGAGGCCAAGAGAGTCAGAGAGCGCACAAAGAGACTTAATTACCCATCATGACCTCTAAGACAAAAGGCCTTATTGTACGAGCCATGGCTATTAAATAATGAGACTGGTCTTATGAGGATAAACCACCAGGTTTACAGTCACACCAGGTGCTAAACAGTAAAGGTTAGTTATTCAAACTGTTTTTGCAGTGCAGATGGATCAGCCTGATTCAGCATCTGTAATCAGGTAGATTCAGAGGTGGGAGCTATGAACGAGATGACAGCATGAAGTGACTGTTGATATGGAGGCATAGATGCTAAAAGCTTCAGGAGCAGTTTTAACAGACTTTGACCTCATTTCTTTGCCCCCTGCAAATGGCTTTGTGCCAAGAATTTTCTTTGTCAAAATAACAAATTAGAGACCAAAACACCACAAATTGCTGTGCAGCATGCCCTTTAGACAACATGCTTTATGCTATCATAATAGTGACCAAAGAATTATACCTTTTCTTCTTCTTTTTTCATCTCTGCAGTTTGCTGCTCAACCTTAAGATGTAAGATCAGGGTTTGATTAAAAAAAAAAAACAGAACAGACCTGTCCTGTCCTGAACAGACTCCCTGCTGATGATTGTACAGGTCGATTCAAGTACCATTGGTTAGGTTAATGGACACCTAACTAACCTGAAGTTAAAGGTTTAATAACTGCTGATCAAGTCAATGCCAGCATTTTAAATGCATTAAAAGATCAAGGGGGAAACTAAAAGTAATACTTCCCAGATTTTTGTATTGAACTGAAGTTCAAATTTGTCAAACTAAGAATAAAGTCAACTTTTTCATTTTGGTGATCCTAATTAACTGACAGCCACAGGAATTACTGTACATTCTGCCTTCTCGCCATCAGGATCCGAACAGGAACAGTCTGAAAATGGCCCTAAATTGGAGCTCAGGTTGTTCTATTGTTAAATGTCCCAGAGGAACAGGGTGAACATGAGGACTCTCTAACGCCACTCGTCTTTGCATGGTGTTACCTAAACTCCTAAACCCCCAAAGTGTGGATCTATGAAACGTTACATCAGCCCGCGCTCCTGTTTTCAACATGTCTCATTAGCAGTCTGCTCCCCCGCCTCCTCCCCCTCTGTTTCCCCTCTTCTCCTCACCATTACAGCCCCAGCTTTTAGTCATCCTCATCCTGTCTTTCTTTCAAACACTAATGATCTTCTGTACGCTGGGATTAACTGCGGCAGCGGCCCTCCACGGCTGAAATTAAATTATAGTCACAAATCCCTGGTGCGGTGCCCCAGAGAGGGCCAATTTTCTCTGCAGCTGCTTTGGGATTTTGGAGAGTGAGAGTACAGTACAATCTGAAGAAATCTGTCACAGGGAACATTGAGAAACAGCGACAGGGAAATAAAATGTAGAGTTGTAGAGCTGATAAGAGACTTTGGTTATATAATATACTCGTGCTGTGTGAACTTTTAACTTTAACTTTAGGACTACAACTTGTTTTCTGGCAGAACTTTTCTTATGACTCTGCATCTGTTTTCTGCAGAATGAGTAAATTGCTCTGAGTTGGTGGAATTATTTATGAGTCTAAATGTTTAACTTACCCACATCCCACTTCTATGATTTGTCCATTTTTTGGACTGGAGAGACAAATGATCTCGAAGACAAGATGCTCAATTAGAAAGACTTTCAAGTCCTCATTGAAGTCATGCTTTTCCATTTGTAGTTCCAGCTCAAGTCAGCTCCATTTTACTAGTACAAAACACCCACAAGGTAAGGTCCATCTCAGAGCTGCAGGGCTCTTCTGCTCTTGTGTTGTTACTGAGTGTTTATTGTAAAAATCATATTATAATACTGATGGACTTCACTTGGCCAGTTCTTCTTGCCAAGTGGGCTCACAGTCACCTGGAGGCCTTTTGTGGTACCTATCGGGGTCACAAGAGGCTGAAGTCTGTCCCACCTGACATTGGTTGAGATATAGGTACACCCAGGACTGGTCATCAGCCAATCCCAGGAATAATATACAGAGACAACCCTTCACGTACAAACTCAGACTTAAAGGGAAAAAAAATCCAATATTGTTGTGCATCCTCAGTCATTTCTTTTGCAGGCAAATCCTGACATTTTTGGATGTATTCCAAACATTGTCTGCAAAAAGAACAGAATAGAAACTTTAGAGATTATACCATTAAACTGACATATTATAAAATAAACAATGGTCATAGCTTTAGTCAAATTTATATAAAAAAAAGGACTTGTACTGACAGCACTCAAGGCAGAGATGACCCTTTGCATAAGCAGTATAGGTAAATTCTAGAGGTGCCTGTAGCCCGGGGGGAGGGAGAGGGCTGAAACCTATCCCAGCTGACTTTAGATGAGAGGCTGGCTACCTTGGACTGGTCACCAGCTGACATAGAGAGACAACCAACTATTCACACATTCACACTTACAGCCAATTTAGAATCTCAAGTTAACCTAAGAAGTATGTTTTTGGTCTGAGAGAGGAAACTGGAGCAATACATGCATGCATGGGGAGAACATGCAGACTTCACACAGTGAGGCTTTGACTGAGGGGGAGTCAGACCAGCAACTTTCTTGCAGGAGATAAGAGCTTTGACCTGCTACACCACCTTGCCGCTCTATTAAATCATCACACTGTATAATTCAGTTTTTCTTGCAGTATGATGTGCATGTTTGTATTGCTCTGTTTAAGTCAGTAAAAGCATGTTGTCGACTGATAAGGCTGACTTTTGTGCTCCTTTTATCACGCCATGCTGCTCCCTTTAGGAGGTCCAAGTACACTGAGGTAACGTGGACTAAGCAACTACGCAACCAGAGTAACAATTTACAAAAAAGGAGGATTCAGTCGCATGTAAAAACCAAAACAACTCTATTTAACAAAAAGCAGGATCAAATAACAAAAACTTACCTCAAAACTTAGAAAATCCCAAAACTACAAAACATGAGGGAACTTAAAAAAACTCAGGAGAACACTTGGAAGCATGGGGACACGGCAGGGGTGAATCACAGAGAGCAGCAGGGAGCACACAGGAAACGTGGAAGACAAACTGACACTGAGACTTAATACTGACACAGGTGAGAAAGACAAGGTTCAGGTGGGACAGTTACACAGGTTGACACAATCAGAGTAACGAGGGTGCACCAAGAAACACTGAGGATCAGGGACCAAAATCAAACAAGGAACAAGAGGCTTAAAAACACACACACGTCGACATATGTAAAGCAGCTTCTAGAACACAAAACTAAGACAAAGCAGGATCAGTGAGGTGACCTGCACTTCCATAATATAATGTCTTAATGTGATGAATGCATGCTTTCATTCCTTTTGCTGAATTATCATTTACTGGAATAAGAAGGGCTGTACTATCATATTTGCAGAGAACAGCAGCTTGGAATAAGTGCACCCCTCTTTTCCCTGCAGCGTGGAGTCTTACTGCTGAGCTCTGCCACACTCACAGCCTGTCAGCCATCTCCGTGTGATCAGAGGAAACCCGCAGCAGAACATTGTTAAACCTGAACTGTTAGATAGTAGGGATCTGGCTGCCTCTCTCTGCCTCACCTACTGACTCCCTCAACTGCTTTCTGACGCATGTAAGCCTCCCGCGTCATCAACCCGAGCCTTTGGCGCTGCCTATTAGCACCACCAACGAAGAGTTCCCAGCAGGGCGTCTCAAAGTAATAATATGTGTGTGCAGGGAGGACAGTCAGACTGGCATAGAGAGTAAGGGGAGTGCGCTGCTTATTTAAAGCCCATTAAATAAGAAATTGATGCTCGGTTGGTGTATTAAAATAGTTCATTAAAGTCTCCTCAGTGTGTGCAGTTAATTAAGAGAAACAGCTTGAGTCATGATTCTTCTACATATGGGATAATAATTGCTTAAGTCATCATGACACAGTGTTCGCTTACGCTGTCTAATCATTTTGATGAGGGCAGAAAAACAGAGATGTTAAAATATGGTTTGTAATTTATCTAATCTCAGAGTCATTCATAAAATTATTTTTAACTGCCGAGTCTTTTCATGAGACTTTTATTGGACTGTTAATAGTCCGTTACATTAACATGGCATTTATAGCAGACCATTCAGGGCACCATTTAACACATTTACGGCAGCAGGGCTAATTACATTTTACCTCTGCTGAAGAAGAAGAATAGTTTTACTGACAGAGATGTACAGGAACCTTCCACAAGCCCAACAGAAGGTTAGCCGGATTTAATAAGAATAAAGAAGCAAGAGGAGTAATGGCAAATGGCCAAAAGGATGGGGGGCAGCCAATTGTTATTTAACCCAAAAACCTAATCAGTCAATCACATGGCATCGACTCAATGCATGTAGGCATGCTGAAGTCCAAACCAAATATAAAAATGGAAAAGAAAGGTGATTTAAGTGACTTTGAAAGTGGCTACAGGCTTGTCTGAGTGTTTCAGGAACTGCTGATTTACAGGGATGTTCACACAACTATTACCATGGTTTACAGAAAATGGCCTGAAAAAGAGACAATATCTAGTGAATGACAGTTCTCCAAACGGCCTTGTTGTTGCCTGAGGTCCCAGAAAAAAGGCCAGAGTGGTTTGAGATGAGAGAGGCAACAGTAACTCATATGAACACTGACTCCAACCAAAGTATGAAGATGTTTATTGCTGGATGAACAACACATTTGACCTTGGGTTGTTTTCGTTTGGGAGAGTTGTTCTGAAACAAGTGGGCCCAACAATTAATCTTTGATTTGGTATAAACAACTCCTCCAAGATCTCAGAAAAAAGGTGGCGTCAGCTCGTTTCCAATCAACCTCCGAAACAATGAGAATACAATCAATCCAGCAACCAGCACAAACAGGATGACAAGTTAACTCATCACAATGCTGTGGTAGCAAATGCAACAGCAGTAGTGAGTAGTAGAGCAGAACTCAGTGACGTGTGCTGATACACAACCTGGTTTATTTCACAGGACTTAGTTCAGCTCATTTAAGCAGGAGGATTTGTCCTTTTAAAGCTGCCCTCTACTTTTCTGCATTGCTGACAGTTTCTCTGCTGGTGCCTCAGGTGTTCTGTTGTAATATGTGACCATGCTATCAGGTGTTCTCTATGGTCCGCTGTAGATGCCAGTGAGTGTTAAAATCCACTCTTCCTTGTATGCAGAGTTTGTTTACACTGATATTGCAAGGCATTTCACACATTAATAAATACAAGGGCGAGTCAATAAGTAACCATTCTAACTTATTTCCGGTTGAGATCCACCTCTTCTTTTACGATGTAATTGCCCTCTAGTGTGATGCACTTAGACCAACGGTGTTCAAGTGCCATCAGCCCAGAACTGAAAAAGTCAGGGTCCTTTCCATTGACCCACTCCTCAACTGCCTCAACGACTTCTTTGTCAGACCGGAAATGACGTCCACGGATATCCTTTTTCAAGTTTGGGAATAGGAAGAAGTCGCTAGTAGCTAGGTCAGGCGAATAGGCAGGATGTGGTGTTAATTCATACCCGTTTCACTCTACAGTATCCATTGCAACTTTGCAAGTGAGGACTCTCGCGTTGTCCTGTTGCAGCGAAACACCTTTAGAGAGTTTACCTCGGCGTTTTTCACGGTGGCGGTTCTCAGCTGGTCTAGCAAGTTTGCATAGTACACTCCAGTTACTGTACTTCTCTTGGGTAAAAAGTCCAACATAATAACGCCTTTTGCGTCCCAAAATACTGTGGCCATCACCTTGCCAGCAGATGGTTGCGTCTTGAACTTCTTTGGCCTCGGGGACCCCGGCCCTACCCACTGACGCCTCTGAGCTTTATTCTCTGGCTCACAATAATGAACCCAAGTCTCATCTACAGTCACCAGACGCAAAAGAAAATCATCTTTTGACCTGAAACGCTTCAACAAGGCGCTGCATACTGATGCTCTGGTTGCCATTTGCTCATCACTAAGTGATTTGGGAACCCAACGGGCTGTTAGCTTGCGCATACCTAAACGATGTAAGATTGTTGAAACGCTACCATGTGAAAAGCCTAATGCTTGCGTTATTTCTTCCACCTGAATTTGCCTATCAGAGTATACCAGATCCCAAACTTTGTTATACATTTCTTCGTCGGTGGCATCCAGTGGGCGTCCAGACCTGGCTTCATTTTCTAAAGACATTCTACCACGTTTGAATTCCCCTACCCAGAATTTAACCTGAGCATAAGATGGTGCAGAAGACCCATAAACATCGGCTAACTCGCCGTGTATTTCCTTGCCTGTTTTACCTTTTAAATACAAGTACCGAATTACTGTACAGTACTCAACTTTAGATGAAAAGCATGCCTTTGCATCACTAGCCATGTTTGACATTCAATATCTTATTAAAGAATGACTCGATACGCGTGCAGTTTTGTACCCAGGTATAAAACATGTAATTGAAACAAGGCATGAAAATCATGATCGTCACGGTCAATCAGAAATGGGATAGGCTTGTTACTTATTGACTCGCCCTCGTATGCTCATTAGTGTAATGTGATAGAGGATGTTCAATCGTCTGTGAGTTGTTTTGTGGGTAGCTCAGCCCTACAGCTTTCTCCCCATGAATGCACCGTATTCATAATCATAGCAGTGCTGGCTGTGACGTTCTGACTTAAGGTCTTATGTGAGCCTCATCTGAACTCAGCCCTCTTCAAAACACTATCATGTCGACATTAAATGATCTAAAGGAAATATGCAAATTGGTAGTGTTGAATCAGAGCAAAGCAACTAAGCTGTAGGTATGAGAACTAGCTTAGATCAGATGAGTGAAGCAGCAGAAGACCACACCTGGTGATACTACTGTCAGCTAAGAACAAGAAGGAGGTTGAGGTTCACACAGGCTCACCAAAATTGGACAATAAAAGTTTGTAAAACTGTTACCTGATCCTGTGAGTCAGTATTTCTGCTGTCACATCCAGTTGGTGGAGAAATAATTTGGCATGAACATGAGAGCATGGATCCATCCTGCCTTTCATCAACAGGTATTGTTCCTGCACACTTTGGGCCTTTTTGTAGCAACTGGTTTCAACCCCATCGCCTACATGACCACAGTGTACCTACCTTATGATGGATACTTCCAGCAGGATAATGCTCCATATCACAAACCATCAGATCATCTCAAACTGGTTTCTTAAACATTATGAGCTTATTGTACTCCAGTGCCCTCTAAAGTCACCAGATCTCAGTCCAATAGAGCACCTTTGAATTTGAATTTATTAAAGGATAGCCCCTTGAGATGTGGCATCTTATTTTCAAGGGTTTCCCTAAACAGGCATATACAGAGACCAAAAGATGCATTACAATATATTACAATATAAACATAGGGTGCTGGCTTGGCGGAGTGGTAAGCAACGAGGCACAACCCATGTGCATACTTCTGCCCAGGTTCGAATCCAGCCTGTGGCCAGTTTGCAGAGTGTCTTCCCCTACTCTCTCGCCCCCTTTCACAGGCCTATCCACTGTCTCTCTCTCCTGTCAATAAAGGCACAAAATGCCCAAAAAGTAATCTTTTAAAAATATATGTAAGTATACATACCGTATTTTCTGGACTATAAGTCGCTCCGGAGTATAAGTCGCATCAGTCAAAAAATGCATCATGAAGAGAAAAAAAACATATATAAGTAGCACCAGACAGTAAGTTACATTTTTTTAGTGCTCTGATAGAGAGGTGGTTGCCTTATATGAAGTGGTAAAACAAGAAGGCCCACCTGCCTCATTTATATTCCTCCATTGGCAGCTACCAGGGTGTGGGGACCTAACTGCAGCGTTAACAAGTCTCTCCCGGCAGCACATTGTTCAAGCACCCATCTGTGGACTCGTTCCTCCAGCTCTGGCCATCTTGCTTTCGGCCTGCGATTAGCTTTCTTCATTTTCTTCATTAGAGTAAAAGTAACCTCTGCTTTTCGCCAGTCCCTCACGGGTTTCTCACTCACTCCAAACTTTATTTCTGCTCGATTACTGCTGCATATTTTACTACCTGCAGTTTTTTAAAATAGAATTTTCATTTTGGGGGCATTTTGTTTATGTCTAGCCTAGCCAGAACACCCTCTCACAGCTGTAGATTGTAATGTTTTTCCTTGTTTCATGTCAGTCAGAATGAATTCGAATTTAAAAACATGTTAAATTATGTATATTTTGATATATAAGTCGCACCTGAGTATAAGTCACAGGACCAGCCAAACTATGAAAAAAGTGTGACTTATAGTCCAAAAAATACGGGAACAAATACAGACATCTTGCTCACCCACTCTCACACACAACCCCAACCAACATACACCTAATGTACAAAACAGACAAAACATATTAACACGGATCAATAATGTGAACATATGCCTAAGTGAGTATTACATGGAATCATGGGTTCTTTTAAAAATGGAGGACAATTGAAATAAAAACATTTAAAAAGGGATGGGATGTGCAGTCTAGAAATCTGATGTGCAGCTGACATATCTGCTTCAACAGCGTGATGCTATCATGTCAACATGGACCAAAATCTTTGAGCAATGGTTCCAACAGCCTGTTGAACCTACACCCCAAAGAATTCAGGCAGTTCAGAAAGAAAAAGAGAGTCCAGCACAGCACTAGCAAGGTGTACCTAATTAAGTGGCCATGGGAGCTCTGTAACAATAGCTCTACAGGTTCATAAAGCATGAAACCTTTCAAACCCACTGCAAGGGAGCCTATTTTGTGAGGATGAAGTGCAGTCCTCTCTCACTTCAAAATAAAGACTCTAACAAAGGGTAAGCCCACCTAAACTGAGTCACTGATTATTCATCCTGCAGTGGGCTTGTAACGCACCAGAGGACAAGAACATGGCTAAACAGTGGTCAGTGGAGACAAAGAGCCCATTGTATGTTCACAAACCATTCAAAGCCAATGCACCTTTCTCCTGTATAGCAAGATTATATTTAATGCAAAATAAACAGACTTTCAGCCATCTGTTATCCACTTTGTTGAAATAAAGGTTACAGCTTCGTTATTATCAGTGCAGCAACCTGTTGAGCAAGACACCCTCATTGCTGTGAGTTTGTTATTGAATGTGTGACTATCTCTGTCATGCATCCTCTAAATATCAGGATCACACTGTGCCACAGACTTGTGATTTAGACCATACTTGGTCGTCTAATGCCAAGGTCAAGCTACTTAATAAATGCACAATTACAGTCCAACCTGACAGTCGAACAGGTTCCATGGAAATCAGTTATTTTGTCAGACAGTCCAACAGATTTCATTTTTGTCCTTCCTCTTATGATCTGTCACATCTTGTTAAAGCCATTGGCCAGTTTGATGTGGCCCCTGATGTTGCTTGTATCTCATATGTATTCATGGACATTAGAGTAAATAGACATCCTCCAAACATCATACAATTTGGCACACACAATAAGCATTTTGGCCTCACACCATGCCAATTTTGTTCAAAACAGAAGTTTTGGGGCAAGTTTTTTATAGAGAGATGAAATCTGTATAACTGCGTATCCAAATGCTCTTAGAAAGTCTTGTGTTATCATGATAAAATCCTAAAAGATTACCTGTGTTTCAAAAACAAGTTAGTGGCTCACAAGGAGAGGATCACAAACCATACTCTTATCCTTGATTCTGAGTGAAGAGAAGTGAGCAGGATTTTCTCTTTTTCAAATGTTGTCTGCAGTCCCACACACTTACTGCAAGACTGTTGGTTCTGGAAACTCTCTGTTTGAAAAGAAGCTGGCAACATTTAGTGGACATTTCCAGGGATCTTTCTAGAAAAAAAGTCCATGCAAGGGGAATATGTAATCAAAGTAAAGTTTTTTTTTTTAAAGCTGGAGGAGACCTCAGCGATTAAAAGTCTTTCAGAAGTCAGGGATCATGGCAGTGGTGCACTCACAAATTTGCGTGTGTTGCAGCTGAGTAGGAAGTAGGTTTTATTTCCAATGTACAAAACATATCTGACTCAACTTTAATTTAAAAGGTTGCTGCATTTAATCATTTCAGTAACACAAATCAGAGCCTGACGGACCACAAATGAAAAAAATAATCTAACTATCAACTGGGTAATAACGCCCTTCAAAATTATTTTTGCTAAATCCTTGGAATTTTTTGTTTGATAAAAAAAAATGCAAATAACTGATGCAGTACATCCATAACTCATACATTCATTATCATATAATTGTAAGTTATGGTTGTACAGATTCACAAGGTACACTTGTAATTTGCCTCAAGGCACACAATGCCTTTGATTTTAAAACCATTACTCTGATGGATATTTTAGCCTCAACACTGCACTGAACACATCTAAGACACACCGTGATGTGCTACTGAATGACAAGAATTCACCAAGGAAGGCTTGATCAGATCTGGAGTCCTCTATACCACTAGACCACACCTGCTGTTTGTTGGACACACACAGTGGACACACTAAAACATAACATCTCCCTTAAACATGTATGAATCACATGTGATATCATGATGGACTCTAACAAACAAGGAAAGGACATTGGAGAAATCTGGAAGTACAGACTTTGGGCCCTATTGTATGCCCACGCAAAGTGTCTTGGCATGAAGCGCGGGTGTCTCACCTAATCTCTGCCTGACACAGGGGTCATTCATAGGCTGTGCCCTCACACTATTAGAATAGCACAGGGTCAAGCGCTCCAGTTTTTCACTCAGGAGTGTATTTGAAAATAAAGAGTGGTCAGGTGCAAAGCAGGAGAGGTCCTTACTTGAGGACACAGAAAATGACTGCCCTTTAAAGCTACTCATGCCTGGTCTAAAGTCTGTCATCAGAGTTTTTCTGCAATTTTGAAGATGCATTAAAGAGATTGGCACGCCTCACACACTTCACTGTGCTTGTGCCACTCACATGGATGCACAACAGCACACCTCTACTGTTAAATATCAGAGAATCTGTCGATAAATTTAGTTGAATGGGACTGAGAGCTGAGAGACAGTGTGCTTTTGTAAGTTCCAGCGCTCCTTAGCCTAATGAATAACATTTAAACAAACAGAATTAAAGATTTTCTTAAAACATAGAACTGCATTTCTAACATTTATATAAATACTAATTAATCTCACTGATAATTATGCTCACAGATGACAATACAGGTTATGCAGTGTGTTTTGCACAGGCAATAGAAAATAAAGCCAAGGATTCCTGCAGGAAAGTGAGAAAATAATTTTCTTAAATCCTACAGTTATTTAATATAAAGTAAACAAGTCTATCATAAACATGAAGTCTGATCCTGTCAGTTTGTGCATGAGCGTGCATGAGACTTTAATGATTGATGAGGTTTCTTCATGTAAAAGTTTCTGACTCATCTTTTGGATTGTTTCTTATGCACTGGATGCTTCGATGAAAAAAAAGCACTTTAATCTGAGCTTAAATATATTTCAATAAGTGTTCTGTTTGTTCTCTTTGAGTAAAGTGGCACAGTAAAAGGAGAGGAATCAAAAACAAACCAGCTGAAAACCAGACCAAACAGTTGTGTAAATTGCAAAACACTAGCTGCCTGTGCACAAAATGTTTCTAGGGAATGAGTTTGGTTAATGTTACACACAAAACAAACCCATGTATGCTTGGGCACATAATCCATCCTTTTGTCACCCTGCACTTGACTTTACGTTGAGAACATGGGTTCCAAAATAGCAAATTATATACTGACACACCCTAAACTGCCATGCCACACACTTAAAACAACTTGCTAACACCATCACCACCAAAACAAAACAGAGCCCTTTGCATCTGTTTTTGAGACGATTGAGTGTGATAGACTCAGTTGGTGATGCATCTCTCTCTGATTGCTCTCATAAACTCAAGGTTTCAGTCATGGGAGGGACAATCTGGAGTTGCAGATTCAGATTCAGATTCAGACAACTTTTTAATTCCTAAAGGGCAATTCTGCTCACAGTTAGTCTGCCTTATTGAACCATCCGAACAATACAGGGAGCAAACAAACAAATGCAAGACATTTGTAGCAGCACAGGACAAATACATTCCCCTGTCAGTACCCACAGTTCAGCAGGATCAGCAATAAATAACTAAGTTCCACAGTGAAATGACTAAGATACAATAGAAATGAGGAAATAAAACAAATAAAATAAGACATAAAACACTCCTGAGACTCCAAATTCAGCACAGGTCACATATCATCTTCAGCCTACTTCCCAGAATTTAGCAGCCTGAGAGGATAAATGTTGGAGTTGGAGTATCTATTCGTTTTGCTTGAGGGTGCATAGTAGCGCCGCCCAGAGGGGATAAGAGAAAAGTCAGAGAAGGTTATGTGTCTGGGCTGATCCATAATTCCTCTGGCTTTCTGGATGTTTCTCCCAGAGATAGCTCAGGTCTATCAAGCTGCACTCCAATGATCTCGGAGCAGACTTTTATAATCTGGATCAGGCTGTTTCTGTCCTTTACTGATAATCCATGAAACCAGCAAACAAAAGAAAATGTTAAAAGACTTTCAATAAAAGAAGGATAAAAATATGATAGGATGTCCTCAGAAACACTAAAGGAGCTCAGCTTCCACAACAAGTGAATCCTTTGTTGACCAAATTTAACTATTGACTCTGTGTTCTGGACAAGCTTTTGGTGAGAGTCAAACACAATTCCAAGATACTTGTAGGAGTCAACACATCTTCACCATGGATGATGCTAGCTTCAGGTGAAAGCCCCAGGACAGTCCTTCTGAAGTCAGTTACCAGTTCCTTTGTCTTTTGGACATTAAGGTCCAGGAGGCTGTCATCACACCATTTAACAAACATTGATATAGCATCCTCATGGTCTGACTCAGAACTCTGAAGAAGAGACAGCAGATCCATATCATCTGAGAATTTAACCAGAAAGCTGCACTCTTGGATATAGATGTATGCCATTTAGGATTGAGATGACTTTAATCCAGTTACGAGCAGTATATTCTTATACTGACACCCCTCACTTGAATATTATGTGGACTCATAAAGGATTAGGAAAAAGCTCAGTTAGTTCACTCTCCACCTGATCAACATGAAAGTAAATAGGGCCTAAAATCCAGTTTAAACCTGTCTACTGTGTAGCGATCCCTACATATGCACAGTGCAGAGAACGGTGATCACAGCATTGCCACATGGGGCACAAATAGGATGAAAACAAAGAGATTATATAATGCTTTATTACGTCTGTATAAGATCTCACATAGTGACCTCAGCAAACAAGCTAAAATGAAACATTTTGCTGCTTTATTTATTGGATATTTCACTTGGGATCTCTCAACATCAGACATTTGATGAAAGCTGTAAACAACCTTGTAAGTGCAAACGTGCACAACATTGTGTTACAGGCACAATGATTTGTGTAAAAATGTAAGTGAACACAAGTCTGGATGTTTATTCTCCACATGGCTCCGAGTTCATCTTGGCATCAATAATAGCTTGAAGTTTCTTTTATTCAATCTGAGGTAGATCCCGGGGCTTGCCAAACACAAAGCCGCCATGTCCTTGAAAGTCGTAGCTCGAGCTTAAGACATAATCCTGTTGCCATGGTGCTGAGGAAGAAAACTGCTCAGTAAACGATGAAGATAAAGAAAAAAAAAAACTCTGATTCATTCCTTTTAGAGAGTAATCAGACAACCTGTTTCATTTTTCCTTCTGATATTTCTTCAAGCAGTTATAAGAAGAGCAAAAGATGGTCAAGAACAAAATCTGTGCACAATTTATCAAGAAAGCATTGGTGGATTACACGTTTGGATCCACAACACTGATCACTTTGATCGCAGCTACCTCTGCATCCCCTCGCTGCCCCGGGCTGTTTTCATCCCCTCTCAACCAACCATCTCAAATTAGCTGCCGGGGCGTTCAGTAATCAGGCGGGGACACCTCTGTGCTCGGTGCTTGGAGCACGGCACTGCAGGTACAGTAATATTAGCCCATTTTTCTCACTGATTAACTCGTGTTTGCCTGATTGGTTCTGCATGAGGGCTGAAGAACTGCTCATGCTGCTGTGTTAAAATCTGAAGGGGGGGATGCTCTGTGTTAATTAGAGGCTGGCACATCTCCAGAAAGAAAAAGGATTGTTTTGAAGCCTGTGAGGAATAAAGAGAGAGGAGCATGGCACAGCGGATACAATATTTACACCGCTGAGCCTCGTGGCTAAGAAGAGACGTACACACTGCAGTGGTGTCATTTATGTCTTAATTACTACTTATAAAAATGTGAGAGAGACAACACTGGAAAATGAGAATGATATGATGATAATAACAACTGTTGATCTGATTTCATTTAAAGAAGTGTAGAGTGTGAGATTAACATAAAGACATAAACTTACAATACCCACCAGGCTTTACATCATAATCTTGAAAGTTTCATCTTAAGAAGTTCCATCACTGAGTGAGCTTGTAGTCACATTTGTGTTCAGTCTGTGCTGCAAAATTAGGGCTGTACCTGTGACTGTGCATAAGAAAAAAAAAAAAAAATGACGAGAGGTGTTCTTTATGCATGTAGAATAGCCATGTGACATCAGCCGTTTGATTATGATTATCCCGAAACCCTACAACTGTGGGGTTGAGCACAGGGCTGGACTGGGACCAAAAAAGGGCCCAGGCAATTTTGGCCATGGCGGCCCACCATGATTACGATGTGCGGAGGCACATACCATGACTTACCAGAGGATATATGTGCACGTTTTGTCATTTCAAAATTAAAAATAGAGAGCAGCAGCCTACATGAAAGAGAGCAACCATGTTTCTTTAAAAAAAAATGATACGCTCTTTCACCAATCACAGAGACTTTCATCTTGGGAGAGATGGCCACAGTGTCATAAATCCAATCTTTAAGTGAAAGTGGGGTCAAAGAAATACTGCTAGTGATGTCTTTTTAATGTTTAATAAATAAAAAAAAAAAATAAATTAGTAAATGGAACGAGAGAGAGAGAGATAAAGCATGCTTTGATTTTCATCTACATTACATTTCATATTTACAGTGACACTTTTTCTTAATTTTTTTCTTAATTTACTTATTTACAGCCTTTTCTTAATACAGAAGTGAAGGGAGGGGCTACAGTTATAACTCTGTTATCACTAAACAGTATGCCCAACACTGATTTTTGCGCCCAAACAGACATAGTCAGGCTTTTATCTAAGTTTTATATTGCTCCTTTACCGCTTTATTATGGTGAAGACAGTAATAGCTACATAGAAATAAATTTCATTCTGGTACATAACGATTTGTTGTTGATGGAAACATCATTTTGCTCCTCTTTTTACAGTAAAATGTGAATTTGTGTTCAGAGTGGGAGAAAATAATTTGTGTAACGTCTGAATTGAGTTTATATTGGTAAGCATCAGATCCCTCCTAGGTTTTGGGACACAACAAGCCCAAATGAGCAACTGTACTTGTGGAAAAAGCCCAAAAAAACCGCAACCCACAACTGCCAAAATGTACAAGTAACTTTTCAAAAAAGAAGCCAAACCGGCTTATAATAAGCAGACCTGGCAACTATGGCTCCTGCGTAGTTGTGCATGCGCCACATGAATGAGCGTGTTTGGGGGTGTGCCGGGTTGACTCGGGCGGGCACGATAACCAGGAAACGGGGGTGAGGAAAGGACAAACTACCTGTACCACACTCCAGACCCAGCTGATGAATCAAATTAGAGGGGGGGCATTGCATTTTTTCAAGGGGGCATACTTTTTGAACCTACATTTTATCTGCCTCAGGCTGAACGACGGCTCTGTGGCCACTCCAACAGTGTTGACATATAATTTTCTCTCACTAAAAAGGGGCAATTTCATCCTAAAATGAATATATATAAAAAAATGCAGTAGTGTAATGCCGTGCACTGAAAGGCAAGTGACTGAGCTGTTAGTGATTTAGTATTTTAGTAAGCTTTGTTTGTGGAACAGAGCATGTTAGCTGAGCGTGAGCGGAAGGAATTTGGCCGTAGCACGGAGCGCTTTATACAAAAAGCTGGAGCGGCAACTTATCTTTCGCTCCGTACCGCTCACACCAAGCGTCTGAAGCATGTCTCACACAGAGTGCATCTGCGTGTAATTAAACAGACACTGTTTTCTGTCAGAAATTGGATGTTGACAACTCGGATCAGCACCGCGGACAGCGCAAAAGCTCTCAGACCTCGGTGCAGGTCACCTGCAATCGTCTATTTTCTTTTTTTATTCAGTGAATGCAATGCACTTCTGTATTTTCGTAGAGTGAGCGGTGAGTGATTTGAGTAGAGCGGGTAGAAATTTGAGTGAGCGTGTGTCAGGACCAGCCCTGTGAGCAAGGAGCGGGAAATCTCACCACGCCGCTCCGCTCACATGCTCTGCTGTCCATGTCCCGCTCACTCCTCCATCTCGGGTCAGCTCAAATTTGATACGATTTTTCAAGCCAAGGGGCACGGTAGGCCAGTCCATGCCTGGTTGAGCAGTAATCAGGCATAAATCTATAGTCTACGGTGGTCTTGTATTGTACTGCAGCACCCATAAAAATAAAATAAAAAAATAGTCAAGGGTGGCCATTTCCACAACACCAAAGAGGAGGACACTTTGCGGCATGTAGTGAAGACTGAATAATCACAACATTAAGTGTAGTTCCCAATACAGTTTTGTCCATGATAACAATGTTATCATGATAGAGTAATTCTGAGAAACTCTATTCACTGTAAGATAATTTTTTTTTTTCGATGATATGAAATGACGTGTGTGTAGAAGAGGAAAAAAAACATGTAACAGAGGAGGTGAAAAGTATTTGGTCACAGTATTATATATTTTTTTCAAAACTGACAATTGACTTGAATCTGTTTAAAATGCACAGTGCACAAACTTTTTAACATAAAAAATTACAACAAGCGGAAAATGTGAACAGGGAATAAGAAAAAAACTGGAAGAGTGATGCAGGGTGTGTGTGAATGAAGAGGCATCTGGAGCTCGTCTGCTGCTTTTGTGTTTTTCCGAGGTAACATGCCTTTTTCAGTGGCCCTCTTTTCTTTGCTGCCCATATCTACATCGCACCAGCAAAGAGTGCAGAATGCATGTCAGTTATCTTTGCTACTTGTACAAGTAGTGGGGTATTCTTTAGTCCACTCGGGACTTTCGTTTCGGCAAAGCTACATATGTGATGTTATGACATTGCTAGCACATGAATGCTTGTTTACGTTTTCAACCAATGATATGATAAGGTATCCATTTACACCGCCTTCAGCCAGTCTGTGCTCTTGTTAAAGAATTGGGTGTTATGCTGCGTTGCGTTTAAGTGAAATTCCAAAAATTAGGACCAACAAGCATTGGGGGAAGTTTTGTGCAGTGCAATTCCTAAAAGGAGGACAAACAAGCATCTGTCTTGGGACTGCGCCGGACGTTGGACAGGGCTTTTAAATGCCAGACTGTCCAGCCTAAAGCCGGACGGATGGCCACTATAATCTGACCCTCTCATAACATGACCAAGATGGTATGGGACCTTGACTTTTGACCTACGACCTTTCAATGTGAACTCAAGATCATATCCCCAAGCAAAGGACAAAAATGAAGCTAAATGACTTTGGCCTGTGACCTATGAGCTTCAAAAATATCATCTCTTCATCAGACACACAGACAAGTCGAACAACCTGGAACCATTATTTCAGCCTCGGATGTTCAAACAGCTCTTTATCTTAAAATTCACAATTCATGTCTACATTTGGTCTTCAAATTCTAGACCATGAGAAGTTTTGATCCAGTGTCCAAACTCTAAACTCATCCTGTCGATCAGCAGTAGAGTCAAGTCTGCGTCAGTCCAGTGTACAGTCAGAGAGATTAAGAAGAGAAGGTTAAACAAACCTGTCAGCAGTGTTTGCATTTCTACTTCAGTCAATCAATAAATACCAAGACGAGGAGCGCAGAGATTATACAAGCCGACTGTGTGCACATGAGGTAAGGGTTGTTTAATCATGTAGGAAACAAAGAACTTGAATTATAAAGAAGAGACAGTTGCAGCTCTCTATCCTCCAATCATGAGCAGAGCTGTGTGACAGACCATCCTGTCCCCCGAGTCCTGAACCATCAAACTCACCTCAAAGACCTTCAGCTGACAGAGACTCCATGATCAAATACTTTACATCACCTCATGTCTCCTCTTCATTCAACACGCCGCAGAGAAATCAGCTGATGGCTGTCAGGCACATATGGTCTGTGCTTTTGTGAAAGCAGAAAACTGTTCATGTTTATGTCATCTTCAAAACTTTGGGAAAAAAACAACAAAAATGGCTGCCCCTTTCTGTGACAGTGTTCATTTTTATAGAAGTTTTGGCAGGTTGTGATACAAATTTTTCATTTGTATGCATCCCAAGTGGACTACATAAAAATCAGCACAGAGCAGATTGATTTGGGCTGGTGTGAAAGCTCACATCACCTCTTGTGTGAGAACCACACTCTGGTCCGCCAAACAACGGGGGTCGTGGTTTGCTTCAAAATAATAAATCTCAGTGGGTGCAAATCCAAGGACTAAATGAGGCAAGCGCACCAAAAAGCAGGGCATTTTGTGGCTTGAATTTGTCTAAGTTCAACAACAGCTAACAAGCTAACCGTTCACTGGCAATACCAAGCAGGGAGGGGCTAACATTAGCAATGCTAACAAAGCCAGCCTCAGGTTGTCTGTTGTGGAAAAAAGTTGTTTATGTTCCCCAAAAAGGTGAAATGACAGATCTTGAACCAAATACTGCCTTTGTGAGTTTTTATTACAAATACAAAACTACATTCTTGCAAGAATGGAGACAAGCAGAATGATCAGCGAAGGGCAGTCCATCAGCTGAGAAGAAAGTCTGACACTCAGCATAGAGTCAGATTATTTTAAAGACCTGAAAATGTATGTGTGCTTGTGTGTGAGTGTGGTGTGTGTGTGTTTGTTTGTATGTGAAGTGTCTTATGAGTTCTCATGGGAATGTGTGGGTGAAACGCACAACATACAACATGTTGGAGACATCTCAGGAACACTAGAGGTAAACGGCTGATACTGAACAACAGATCCACAAAAGGTCAGGATTCAGCCAAGGTCAGACCCGGGCCTCTGTGTAGCTGTGTGTCCCCCTGTAGCATTAGCATTGTAACTCTATGAAGAACATCTAGTGCTGACACCATGACTTAAGGTCATAGGTGATGTGTGACTGATACCTGCAGAGGCCATATGTGGCTATATATGTGATTAAGACATATTAAACATGCATGCAATAGTAAATTTCATCTACAGAAGTTTTTCCTGTGTGCACTCCAGTGAAGACCAGAAAACCTAAGTTACCAAAGTAAATGTCTGTTAGATCTGCTGCAAAAATAGAGCCAAAACTGGGGAGATACTGGGAACTGGGACTGATATGTGAAAAAGAAGCTACAAGTGGGACCCCAACATCTTGCTGGCAACAATCTTTTCACATGGGGCTCAGGGACAAAATCTGGGATATCAGCACTTACGACTCTTGGTGCTCTTTGTGGTGTTACCTCAGCTCTGCTTTTTGTGGCACTGGGTGCTTTGTCCATTTAAGACATATGTGAAAGAACCACCTCAGCTTGAGGAAGGTCGTCCAAACTGATATGATGTCCAACACAACAACAAAGGAGGACATGGAGGGGACACTGGAGTGGTTCTCAGTCTGTGGCCTTTTGACACAGCAGGGACAGGGATTTAGTTTCAGACATTGTAACAAGCAGAGACAAATGCTACTGAAAAGGACAGAGGAGTTTGTTGGCTTTACTGCAGTGTGAAGTCGACAACAGGGGGCATTTGATTTCCATTTTGAACATCCAACTTGTTCCTAATGACTTTGACTGTTAGGGACTGTTTTGACCTGTGATCTTAAAAATCTAGGCAGTAGATTTTTATGACAAGAGAGGACATTTGTGAAAAGTTTGTTGGAAATCCAATTAATCAACCATGTTGGGGAGAAGTCCTGACGCCGTGGACTTTTTGCCTTGATCAAAGAAGTGCTCTCTCATGCAGTGGAGACAGATTAGACACAATAAAAGGGAATATAAAATAAAAAAAGGTAATATAACCTTATTAGAACCCAACCAAAATTAACTGACCAGAAAGAAAATGACCAGGCTCACTGCTCACCACAACGCCGACTGGAGCCATCCTCGTAGGATGCCAACATACAGCTTAACTCATCCTGCTTCTTTTGTTTCCAGCCATGAAAACCAGTCTCTTCTTTCTCAGGTCCATCTCCTTCATTTAATTCACTTCATACAGGGTGATTTCATGTATCTATTTTGATCTTCTTGGGAGCGAGAGGCTAACTTGTAACACTGTGATAAAACTAAGCGTGGTTTATTTTGTCTTAGACAAACGAAGGACTGCCCCTCAGCCAGTCAGATTGGGTTTTAAGGTGTCCTCACACCAAATAACTAAGATGAAGGCTGGTGCAAAAACTCCTGTGAAACTGTTGTGGTGTGATTTTGATCTTGACAATCTGAGTCTTTGAAATGCTCCAGATGTCATTTACTAAGGCCAACACAACGTTAAATGTTACCGCGCTGTTGCACAACACCAAATTAATATTTAATGAAAAATGTTGAAATGTTGGGATTTTGACTGTTCTGTACTCTTTTTAAGTGATTTGCTTTGATGAAATCTTTTATGTGAGCCATCATTTTTCATGAGCATGTTTCAGTATTTGCCCATCAAGGCCGTTTTAGTTCTGATCTGACTGTAGGACTCCTCATTCATTCCTAAAGTTAGTATTAAAGCCCATGACCTGCATGTCAAAATGAGCTGAATCATGACTTTTGCTGCAAAACTCTGCAAGACTCTGCAGTTCCTTCAAATCAACAACCAAAACATCAAATAAATTTGACCAACTATAAAACAGAATCCAAATGAGCAGAGATGTGTTTTGACGTTCACTTAATGAGCAGATCGCTTTTGTTTAAAATGATCAGCCGAGCAAATATATGTTTCCTGAACCTGACAGCATTTATAAAGTACAAATTTAATCATATGAATTTTTATTAAGAGAATTAACACTCCAAAGAACTGAGTTGAAGTTTGTATTTTCAGCACGAAAAGAAGTTGATGTATTAATTAATATGAGGTCTCCTTGTCAGAGTGATGTACATTCTCAGTCAAAGTGAACAGAATAGTTCCTGTGCAGCATGCAATAATTGAACCCAGAGACTTGAAAGAGAATGGCTGAAAGGCTGCAGAAACACACTCCACAGCCTTCAGCTGCTTCTAAACACGATAGCATGCATCCATAATCCATACTCCTGTGTGCTGTGACTTATTCTTGATGTCTTCTTGTAGTGTAACTGTGTTGTCATTGGATTTTTCAGAGAAGCAACTCCACAGTGGAATTATTGTACTAATAAATCACAGCAGCGTGCTGGGCTCAGTTTATGTTTAATGCACATACAAAACATATCTGCTACAGCTCTACAGGGCCACTTCTTCCCAATGAGAAATATCTTATACTTATGGTCATGTGAGGCCATATGTCCAGATTATGTTTTTATGTTCTCAGGTTCTAAAACACTTGGCCGAAGAAATGACAACATAACACCCATTTCCAATTAACTGCCTCATTAATAACCTTATAAACAAACCCACACAATCACAGATCAGTAATAAATGACAATGCCAAACAGACAGGACCCTATTGTACCCCTCACACAGTGTTTTAGTGTAAAGCTCAGATGGCTTTTCTGTTTACCCCTGATGCAGTTGTTATTTTTCACTCAAAGCATTAACATTGCCCAAATAACAAATGAGCATGCACCCTCATTAGAGAGAGTGGGCATTATCTGTTTGGTGTGTTTTGATTGAACACAAACATGGCAACTGATCCCTGTTTAGGTGAAAATAGCAGCGCCAAGCTCGCCTGAAGGTGGTGGTTTCAACCAGTTTCCAACTGACCTGGAGAGACACAATTGACCCAGCAACAGGCACAGAGTGACCAGTTAACTCATCACACCACTGTAGAAGTACAAGCAGCAGTAGTCGTAAATGTAATTGCATTAAAGCTCCCAGGAAACCAGGCTAATGACAACGTATAACTTAATAGTTATGTCCATGATCCCATAGCAACGTACCATAGAAATATCAACAGATGAACATCACTCAGCATCTCTGCAGCAAATCTTCACAGGACTCAACAACATGGACTGCGTCAAAAACTTCTTCAGATCCCAGAATTTGGTCCAGGAGAATTTATTTTAATTACTTCTCTTGTCAGGGCAGATGGCTTACATAACAAGGAAGCAGATCTTATTGCAGAAATTTTCGCCAGAATAAAAATGCAGACAAAACAATACAGGTAAGAGCGGATTTATTCAGGAAGACAGACAAGTGAAGTACAGAACAATGCCTGAACAACCCCAAGAGACGGACCAGAATCTTCTGATTTGACTGAGCTTTCATGACATGCAAGTATGTCATTAGTTCTTCCTGATTAGCTCACCCATTTCTTAGAAATGGGTGAGCTAATCACAACCAGATCTTCCTGAACCTAACCAGACCATTGAATTGACTGCTGGCCGATTTTCTGTCGTTCAACTGTGATTTGAGATATTTACAGTATATTATCGTTCTCATAACAACCCGACCTGCCAAGTTCCTTTCCACATCAGGTCAAGTTGACCTGGAGGGAGATGTTCTGCCAAAACAGCACTGCTGGGAAATTCATGCCAGACAGATGACTTTAAAGCACTCTTTTAGGACAAATAACACTGTGTCCTGCAATAACACCTGCTTCCTTGTTATTGTAAGCCATCTGCCCTGACACTCTTCACGTTTCAACACCACTGACAGTTGACTGATGGTCCGCTGTGACAACAGTCACCCTTTCTCACCAACTCCAACAGCTAACCATCAATGACATTAAGGAACGCCTTTGGCTGACACTCACCAGCTCACACGGTTACTGATGAAACCATAACACCTTTACATCCCAGAAGAAAGTCCTATAAAAATAAGATCCATTCCTTGCTAATGGTGCGTGTTTCAGCTATCAGTCATCAGTCTGAGCTGATCTGATGTAAAATTGATTATGGGTATTTTATTAGTTCTTACCTCTGAAATGTATCCTTTTAACATCAGATGGTTGAGCACTCTTGTGTGCCTCGACTGTCCTGTAGTTACACACGACGTGCGGAGTCAAAGACACTGCCTGGCCAAATAAAAAGTCACCACCAAAAAAAAAGGATGCACTCTAATATTTCGTTGGACCTCCTTTAGCTTTAATTACAGCACACATTTGCTGTGGCATTGTTTCGAAAAGCTTCTCACTCGACATACTCTCACCTGGTGCTTGCTGTAGCTCTGGCCTACAGCAAGCTGCACACACAAATGAGGTGGCATCTGAAAGATGAGACCAAGACCTTTTCATCGACTACAAATATGTCGTTCTACGACCAATACTCGGGAAACCAGCAGCCAAAGAAGACTTTAAAACGTCGGCATGAGTCCAAAAAATTTGTCTTACCTTTGATGTTTTATCATGAAACATTGGATCTGAGAGCTTCTGATCATTCCAGTGTGATGCACGGAGCCTCCATGTTTGTTTTGGGCAAAAAGAACTACATTTTATGTAATTTCCGGATCAGGGAGCTCTTTAAATGCCAGATGAGTGAAGCCGGGGAGGATCAGAGCCAGTGGATTTCGGCCCTTCTGGTTGGCCAATGATGCATCTGGGAGGGATTAAAGCACTTCACTTCAATTCTGTTGGCTCAGACGAGTCGATAGAGGTGTGAATCATTCAAATCGGCCAATCAACTGCCGAGATATAGTCCTGTATATATCACTGCAAAGGCCTCAATAGAGATTTTAGATCTTTGTTTATTACAGTTTTTAGGCTTATTTATAAGCATTTTTGTGTAAAAAAAATGTCAGGACAATGACCCAAAAGAGGATATTACATGGAGGAAGTGCTGCATATGCATTTTAGAGGAAGTGCTGCATATACAGTATAGAGACTACATTTTAAAATTTTGCTTTGGTTTGAAAAAATACATATATTTTTGGACTTTGGCTCAAAATTCTGTCTTTTTCAATATTCTTGCCTGACCATTGTGTAATTAAAAGCTCTCTAATTTTGCTCTGCATCTCTTTTTAATAACAATAATACATAATAACATACAATAACATACTTTATTATTCATTTTTAGAGTTTTAAAGCTGCTACTGCATCATTCCTGAGGGATATTCACAATAAAAATGTGTTTGTTTGATTTTTAGGCAGAAATTAAATCTTTCAATTATGCTGTGTTCCATCTCCATGTTCTCTGTCCCAGTGACACATATACTGATATTTACACTTCTGAACAAATCTCACAAGTGCTCCCTTTATTATGACACCAAAATTATTCAAGTAGACCTTGTGGTTGCAGAGATAAACTCTTTTTTTTATAGGCATGTCATTTTCTAGCAGAAGGCTTAAAAAAGAGGCTGGGGCTGTACAGGTTTGAGAAGCTACTCATTGTATCAGTTGTGGTTAATTAACTTGTTGCCAGCTGAAAGATAATCACCCATGCAGTAATTATCCAATAGGAGGCTTGTGCCTTTTTGCTTAGTTAAGTCTAGGTGGCGACTTTTTTTTGGCCAAACGTGTATATCCATGCATCCAGAGCACAGGTAGAACAGTGCATGAGCATAAGGTTTAACAGTGAGTTCAGCTTTGGTTGTACTTTTTAATTCATCACAGCTGTGGCTGAGAGTCTGGGTGTAAAGCCTGCGCAGTCAAGCTACACAGATGGATATGTGAGGAACAGGTCATCTTCTTAAAATAAAACACACTTTAGTCTCTGTTATTCAGAAAATTATGTAAATATATATATATATATATATATATATATATATATATATATATATATATATATATATATATATATATATATATATCTTATACATTTTTTTTTCTATTTTAATTTTTCTGTGGCCTGGTACCAAATGATCTTTGTCCTTGTGTGGGTCCCCATCTCGGTGGTTGGGGACCAAAAACTCAATAAAAGACATGAAATACCAGAGCCTTAAAAAGGAGAATCAATGGTTGTGGTACTTGCATATATGTACTAATAATATTCACTAATATATTGCAAATGACTTTCTGTTCAACCACATTTTGAGGTAATGAGAAAGTACAAATAAACTGTAATGTCAGCTTTTTGTTAGTTGTGATTTTGGGTAACCGTGAACCAGTAGCAGAGTTTTTAAAAGAAGATTTTCTTGAGACCACAAAATAAATGCACACAAATGCATACTTTTCACAGTACATATAATCACTCTTAAATAAAACATTATATAAAAAAAACTTGTTAAAAACTGGACAGTGGTAATTTTAACCACCTCAAAGTTTCCTTTAACAGCAAATGTTTGCATGAACAGTTCTTTTCTTTTGTCTCATCTACTCTTACTGTCCCTCTGCTTCTATTTACTCTCTATTTAAAGTTTTTGGCTCTGGCATCTGACCGGCTGTTGTCTCTATAGATGAGTTTGTTCTCTCTAAAATTGATCTGTTGTGTTTCTGGTGGCTGTTTTTGGAACGATTAAGGGAGAAGTGTTGGCTTAAATGCTCTCCTTTCCTCCTTCAAACAATCCAACAATAGCTCTAAATACCTCCTCTGTGTGTGGGTTCGACCTGTAAACTCATGATTGACAGATCAGCATCATGCAGTCAAGGACTCCTTCTGAGGAAACATTTGATTATGAAATAATGACGGAGAAAAATAGTGATTATCGCCAACCTCTCCCTCGGCTCACTCTACCTTAATTATTTCCCTGAGGACTCGAAGCTGTCAGCGCTTTACAGAGATCTCAAGACAGATGGTGCGTGTTTCTGTATTTTTAGCGTCCACCTAAACTGAAGTCCACTTTGCATATTTGTGTGTTTGACTTAGGAGTCTTCGCCCACGCAGGAATACTCCAATCATTAACTCTAACCTCGACTTATTTATTCAACACCCAGCCTGGAATGTATGAGATTGTGTCCATTAAGAGCACCCACTCACTGCACCTTATTTACAGTATGCACCGTGCAGCACAAACATATTAAAAAGATGCAAAGGAGTGAATTCTTGTGGGTTGCAGAGCTTCTTCCCCGAGGTTCTTGTACTGTCAACAGATCAGATGTGCCTCTCATTACAGCTAAACCTCGGGGCATGCTCGCTGCTAACACCGTCTCTCTGTTGTAAATACATTATTAATACTGGAGGAGTCAGAACTGCACTCAGCTTTCAACCAAACATGTGAAAGAAGGGTTATATAAATGTTTTGGGCAAACTTATCTCACCTTCAAATAACCCATGAGAAATGATCCTCTGATTTTTTTCATTATTGTGACATCAGTTCCTGGAAACATTAAAAAGCCCCAGCCCCTTTTTTAAGCCTTCTGCGTGAAAATTACATGCCCATAAAGAAAATAGTACATCTCTGCAACCACACAGTCTATTTGAATAATTTTTGTGTCATAATGAAGGGAACACGTGTGGGATTTGTAAATATCAGTATATATGTTACTGGGACAGAGTAAATGAAGACAGAACACAGCATGATTGAAATATTTATTTCCGTCTAAAAGAAAAAAACATTTTTATCGTTAATATCCCTCAGGAATGATGCAGTAGCAGCTTTAAAACTCTAAAAAGTAAATAAAAAAGTATGTGAACATCACCTCTGCAAAGATTTATTCGTATAAAGTGATGCAGAGCAAAATTAGAGAGGTTTTATTATATAATGGTCAGGCGAGAATATTGAAAAAGATTTAGAGCCAAGGTCCAAAAATATATGTATTTGTCAAATAAAAGCAAACTTTGAAAATGTAGTCTCTAAAATGCATATGTAGCACTTCTTCCATGTAATAACCTCTTTTGGATTGTTGACCTGACATTTTTTACTCAAAAATGCCTATAAATAAGCCTAAAAACTCTAGTATTTGAAGATCTGAAATCTCTATTCATTCATCGTGCTTCACCGTAGAACCACCAGAAGCTCTTAAATCCAATGTTTTATGACGCAACGCAAAGGTAAGACTGAGTTTTTGGACACACACAAAGGCTTACCGTATCCTTTGGCTGCTGGTTTCCTGAGTTTTTAGTAGATGGTATTGATGGAAAGGTCTCGATCTCAGATTTCAAATGCTGCCTCATTTGTGTGTGTAGCTTGCTGCAAGCCAGAGCTAGAGGTGAAAAATGTGTTGAGTCGGTTGTGTAGGTGGCGCTGTACAGATTTTGGTATTTGATAATTAATTTTGCTTGGTGTTGGAGTTGTGTTTGGTGTATGTTACAATGGCTTATATGTTCATGTGGCTGAATTTTTCCTGTATAATATGATCTGTAACATGACTATATTCCTACATGAATAGTTCAGTGCTTCTTGCAGTTTTGTTGGGGAGCGTGCACGCGGACCCAGATATGGGTCTGCTCGGGCTGTAGAGGATCTGTCTTAGCTCTAGAATACACAGAAACAGAAGTCATACTAGGTTTGTAAGTAATGCTGATGATACTGATGTTTTTTTGTTTTTGTTTTTTTTTAATATTACTCTTTAAACTGCAACAAACTGTCAATAAGAACTACAAAAATGGCCAAGAAACCAAGTTCAAGTACTTTTGATCACTTAATCAAAAATAATAATTGATACATGATGTTGCAAGTTAGGGTTTCAAATAGCTTAATAATAGCTTACTCCAACTTATAATCAAGCGAAAAAAATATATGAAAGTTACATTGGTCTGTCATTATTGTAACAAAGACCAAAACGTATAACTATCACAATCTTTTGTTCACTGAAGACCTTGTGATGATCAGGTGAAAAATCCCACTGGTTTTTAGTCATGAGAATCATCATTAACATGGAACAGAAATGTCACTGAGTCTGTCAAATCTGTCTGGACACAGCACAGCAGTTAGACTAGCTGGCCTACAAAAGTATTTGATCCCTGCACATTACATAAGGATATCATCAAGTTTGGTCCAAGATTACAAAAAATTAGAATAGAACAGAGTAGAAACTGGAGCCATGAAAGTTTTCTGAGCACAAGTTCACATAAAAAGCCTTGTTCATGTGGCCTCTAAGGGAGCTTCTGATGTGGAGGGAGCAAGAAAGATTTGATTTGGAAGATTTGAACATGGTATGTGTCTCTTTTCCCACAAATCAAACTGGATCAGTTTTAAGCACTCATGCTAATAAAGATATTTGACTGCCTAATCGCAACACAGACACAAGGCATTTCCATCAGACCATTTTACTACCTACCTCTCCTGAGGCCACACCGGTGGGCTGCATGCATTTCTCACATATGAATCTCAATATCTTGTCTGTGATGGCCTTTTCTTGTGCCCCTAATGGGTGTCTGCCGATAAAGACGTGGTCACAGGGGGCTGAGCACTCCTATGGTGGGTAGAGAAATGGGGTGGCAGGTTTGTCATGGATGAGGAGTGGGCCAGCTGCTTTGCTCATAATCTACACACAGCCTGGTCTGTCTTTTTCATTTTGCTATCGGTGGTGTGGAGACCAAAGTTCCTGTATGGAGTGCCTGTCATTTTCTCAAGATGTACTTCCTGTTGTTGAGGTTGAGAGCAATGGACAGTCGGGTTGTAATGGGAACACCTTTCTACCTTTCTGGTGTATTCGGGTGGTTCACTGCACCAGGCGCCCTAAAGTACAGTGGTACTATGTGTTTTATTTTATTTCATTTTATTTTCTTCAAATGTTTTATTCAAAGTTCCAGGACAGATTTTTACCCTCATGCTCAAATGGATATTCAAATGTCAGTGTTAAGTGACAGCCCTGGTCTCTTATCAGCAAAAACTTTTCAATGTGTTATTTTTCTCTCATTAATGTCTCTGGACTTGAAAACCTTGTTTTGTTGAATTAGATTCAATACCAAAACTAACAACTTTCTCATCTTCTGTCCATCAATCTTCCAGCTGTGAAGTTTGTCCAGTTGAGAAAAGAGAAAAGAATCTGGTGCTAATGTCTGGAGTATGAAGCTTTTAATGGCTGTTTCCTCAGAACAAGCCATCTTCTGATAAATCCATGACAGCACATTAATGCATCATAGATGTATGTTAATATAATCCACTCAGGAAAACATGCTGCTTCATTTGAAGAGGCTGACGGTGCACTCATACAACCAAAGGCTCCAAGGTGGTCTGATTATTTTTGTATTATTATGAGAACATCAGTGATTTGACCCCCAACATACAAAGACAGAAAAGAGAAGATGGAGGACAGCCTTTACAGGAGTCTGTACACTGAGTGATGGACACAGGTCTGTCAGTCAGGTTAGGACACAGCATGCTCAAGGTTTTTTAATTATTAAACCAAAGTAAAACAACTAATCCCACAATATCCATCCAAAATATTTAGTTAATGGGTTAACTCATGCGAAAAGGAAGATTATCTCCAGTTAGATTATGAACCGCTCATTGTCTGGTGTTAGTGCTGAAAAGAACTTGCAGCCTCCTTGAGGTTGCTTAGACAAATACGTAGGTTTTAAAATGCCAAATGATCCACAGTAGTGTCTTGTTGCTCATCTGTAGTCTGAATAAGGTGATGGGTGAAAAATAACAGATGTAAAATGTGCACTTATACATCATTATGTCTCAGAATTATTTGTCAAATTTCAGAAGAAAAAGCACAAGTTCTTTATCACATGTTGAATGTTTGCGCGAAAGTCTTCAGAAGCTGAATTTAATTTCCACTGGTATTTTGTACATATGACAGTACAAAGAATGTGTGCTTGGCTGAAAGGGAAAATCTCCCCCATAAATATAGTATCAGGTCATTTTAAGGTAATGTTATTCTAATGTTCAGATTACTTCTTATTGTTGGGAGGGGTATCTTGCCCAATTTCTGCAGAGTATTTCATAATTTCCTGCCTTAAATTGCACTTATGTCAGGCTTACGTAAGTCACAATGGATGCAGTTAAATTTAAAATAAATAAAAGAAAGTGTTACCATAATGAAAAGGGTAAGAACCCAGTAAGGAGCCCTCCAACCTTCACCCTTATGTTCTTGTCCTACCAACAAAAATTGTTGCCCCACACTTGGCCCTTTGCTGCCACCAAACCAAGATTCCTTTACATGCAAGCCCCAGAGAGTGACTTTTTTTTTTTTTATTACACATGGCTTCTAATGACTGCACAACCCAAACATAAAGCCCAATGGATGAAAAGAGCCAAAAAATCAACAAGGTTATGAAGAGGGCACCAGGATTAAAGGGAACTTTCCCACAGAAGCAGCTTATGTTGTTCTAATCTTGTCCTTTAATGTCCATCATATTTTATCTAATTTTGGGTACACTATATTTAAATTTTGTTTCACTCTTTGTTTTAGTGTCTCAACTTTCTTAAACAAACAAGCACGAAACAAAACTGGCTGATGACACTGTTCAGTTCAGTCCTACGACAACATTTTCCTTTTTCTTTTGCATTCCTCGTTGCTGACAACAGCAAGGGCTGAAGGCATCGTGTTTTCTGGATATCAGTCCATGCCCAAGAGGGTTAATAAATAATGAAAAATAATGGTGGCCACACAAAACATTGACGCTTTGGCCCAATTTAGACACTTTCACTTAGGGGTTTGCTCACTTTTGTTGCCAGCAGTTTAGACATTAATGGCTGTGTGTCGAGTTATTTTGAGGGGACAGTAAATTTACACAGTTATACAAGCTGGATACTCACTACTGTACATTGTATCAAATACCCCTTTCAGACTGGCCAAAAGACCCGTTTAAGCCCGGTAACAATCAGCTCCTGTTGGCAGTTTGAAAGGGTTTAATCGGCATTTCGACCCGGGTCAACTGATGCTGCAAACAACACGGGTTTTTATTGGCTCGCCTCCGATCGGCTTCAGTGGGAACATCACACCCGAGTCATTTATGGATGACGTCGGCGTTTTGTGCCCACGGCATAACATCGTGCCTGTCTCCTTTGTCTGTAACTTACATGACTCTTTGCCGTCTCAGCAACAAATTTCATCCGCCTTTGTATCATCAGCACCAAGGTTGTACATTTTTAAAGAGGGACAAAAGTACAAAGTACAGAAAACCGTGTCCCCGGCTTACATGCTCCTTTCCATTGTTTATATGGTCGTGTTTCGTTACGCTGATGATGTCATCAGCATGATGTCATCAGCTTGATGCGCCAGAGGAAAAAAACAGCCACGCAGCTCTTCTGCTGCCGTTTAGACCCGGGTCTGCTGGCAGTGGTAAAGGAGTCACTTGCTGATTATAAGCGAGTTAACCCACGATGAAAAAACCCACGTTGACCCGCTAATTTTAGTGTGAAAGCGGTAAAAGTGTCATTTCCTCACTGTTGTCCGATGAAAAGATATAATAAAATATTTGCAGAAATGTGAGGGGTGTACTCACTTTTGTGAGATACTGTATCAGATTACTTTATATTTATATTTTTTCAGTGTCCTCTCGACTTAATACGGAGCTGATTGCAATTAGGAGGTTCAACGTATAGGCCAGGATTTCTGGGGTCCCTCTTTGGCATATGAATATCTTATCAAGACCCTCACTCCATCATCATGCCCGTCAATACAAAACATATCAACAAGGAACAAACAGACTGACAGTTGCGCCCTTTGCTAACATACCTTTCCCATAGGATACAGAACAGGACTTTTAAAAATCCTGCAACATGAAATTTCCAAGCCAATGTGACTGTTGTACAGGTGGAGTCAAAAGGGAGTTATGGCTCCAATATTTTTTCTGTGTTTGGTCATTTTAATGTTTGGTAGAGTCACATGTTGGCCTTAGTTAACCTGAAAATCCCCCTACAAACTTATATTCCACCACAATGTGTATTGTTTTTATCTAACCCTGCAATCATCATCCAAGGTTTTCTGCAGCATATCTTGGAGCTGGTTTGTGCTTTTCAGCAGGCTGAATCGACCCCCTCCTCTATATTCAGATGAAAATGTATTGCTTGCTCCCTGCCACTCCAAGCAGACACTTGTCACATGAGATCACAACTCATATTTGCAATGCAAAACTACAATTTCACAAGCTACAATTTCACAGAATACAGAGTGCTGCCGGAGTCATTCTGCAGACTGAAAAGCAGAGGGAAATATTTTGGAGCCTTGAGAAAGACCTGAGTGTGTGTGCATTTCTGTCTGTGTGCAGATGTTCGCTGTGGCACATCCATCTGAATTATTGAGACAAAAACAGCGAGTCACTTGTCTGTCTGGCAAGCTGCCTGACGGGCACGTCTGTATGAATGGCGACCCCTCCATCACATAGCGGCCTTGTTACCTGCAGACTTGGGGGCCGAATCACTTACTATGATGATAAAAGAAGGGGACCGAGGTCCTCTGGCTGTCACAGAGATGATTACACTTTTTGGGGAGGGGGTTTCATTTTGTGAGCTGCTCTGCTTCATTAAAAATTCAAAGTTAGCATAGCAGGACAGAGTGTGCTCTGACTGTCAAGTCACTTCAAAGTAAGATGGATTGTTTTAAGTGAAACCAACATCATTTTCATTTAAATATGAAATGACAAGGTCAAAACATAGCACGGTGGCTGTAAATTTAATTGATTTTGTTGAGCAGTGGCCTCATATTGGATAATTAAAGGTTTCACTGCAGTAGAACTTGAGCAAAATAATGATTAAGAGCTCTAAAGACTAATTAATTAACTCTTTGTGTTTACAGAGTTCAGGACGTATAATGTCTGGGTAAAATGACAATGGTTTTATAATGGCCTGCAGCCCACATCAGACTGCAATATAACAATCTTGTCCTGTTTATGTCAACAGGAAACACTTGATCAAGGGGGTGGGCTGAATGATGGGATTAATCAGATGATTCACAGAATATGAAGATATCACCAGCTGTTTTGACGTGGCAGACATAGATTGAACTTCAGTGTTTTTTTCAAGTACATGACAAGAAGAACGACAACATGAGCAGTGGGCTGTCAGATATTAAAAATACTTGATATTCCCCCTCACTGTGTGGCAAATGTCCTCAAAAATACAACCAGGGCAACCAAGAAGGTAATAGATGCAGGACAAGAATGTGTGTGTGTGTGTGTGTGTGTGCGGGTGTGTGTGTGTGTGTGTGTGTGCAACACCATCAGATACAAAAAGCCACAGATAACACAGCCCAGTTCACAAGCTTTAACAAGCACATTCTGATGAGTGAATGGGATATGTGCATCATGTGGTCCATAATAATCATTCATTTTAATGTAATTAATATGTTTATATCCGCTTCTCTGTGCCAAAAATTCAACACAACTGAAGTTTTGGTATTATATCAGAGATGAGGCATTAAAACGTGAGCAGTTGGCTGACGATCGCTAAAGTGTATATATACACACAGTACCAGTCAAAAGTTTTAGAACACCCCAATTTTTCCAGTTTTTTACTCAGTAGTATTCAATTTAATGTCTCATTGCTCTCTGAAATGAAAGCATAGTACAAAAGAAGCAATTGGAATAAAAAAAGAAACCATGAAATCAATTTTTAGGCCAAAATGTATTCTAAACTCTCAACTCATCAGAGTGGCCACCTTTGGTAGATTTAACGGCTGAACACACTCGAGGCATTCTTTCTACAATAGAAATCAAATATTCTTCAGAATGTTCTTCCCACGTCTGTTGCAGAAGTTCCCATAAATGTGTGGCACTTGTAGGTTGCTTTGCTTTTCCTCTTCTGTCCAGTTCATCCCAAACCAGCTCGATGGGGTTCAAGTCTGGAGCCTGTGCTGGCCACTCCGTGTTTTCAAGCTTACCATCTTGTTCTTTTTTCCTGAGGTAGGTGGTAGGCTTGATCAACCTTCCTTGCTACAGAACAGCTTGAAATTGTTAACCCATTTTATGTTCCCTGAAAGAGGCCTTTTTGTATAATTCTAATTTTTCAGTTTTGAGTAACCTGACCTTTCCTTTTAAGCTATGGCACTACAGCACTTAACTTTGTGACATTTCAAGCTATTATTTGGACTTGCACAACTTGAGTTGCAATAAATAACTGTAAAAATTGGGGTCTTCTAAAACTTTTGACTGGCAGTATATATAGTATCTCACAAAAGTGATTACAACCATCACATTTCTATAAATATTTTATTATATCTTTTAATGGGACAATACTGAAGAAATGACACTTGGATACAATGTACAGTAGTGAGTGCACAGCTTGTATAACAGTGTAAATTTACTGTCCCCTCCAAATAACTCGACACACAGCCATTAATGTCGAAACTGCTGGCAACAAAAGTGAGTACACCCCTCAGTGAAAGTGTCCAAATTGGGCCCACAGTGTCAATATTTTGTGTGGTCACCACTATTTTTCAGCACTGCCTTAACCCTCTTGGGCATGGAGTTCACCAGAGCTTCACAGGTTGCCAGTGCCCAACAGCTATTCTGCTGTTGACTCTTGATTGGTGTTGTTTGGTGGATTGGATGATTGAAGTCTGAAGAAACAAGACATATTGGTGATTGAGCAATTTATTCACTGAACAAACAGGAGCCTCAGTAGCATGTGGAAGAGCCATACACAGCCACAACAGCCTGGCGATCTTCCTGAGGCAACCTGGTCACATTAGCTTGGGATGGCATCCCATTATTCAACCAGGGTGTGTTGAAAGTCAGCCAACATGGTTGTGTTGGTCACAAATATGCACAAAATGCACTCCCAAACTAATCCCACAAATGTTGAATAGTTTTGAGGTCAGGCTATTCCATCCTCTCCACTCCCAAATCCTGGAGTTTTTTGGTCCATCGCAGGTATCCAGAGCCCCTCAAGAGAACTTCATACAGCTTAAAACTCCTCACAGAAGGGCACAAATCAGCAAGGGTTCAAACCTCCAACAGAGCCTCCCACTGCTACACGCTCCAGCTCTGCATTTAAAAGGCTGAATGGAAGCAAATAACGTCATTACAAAAGGTGACATTAATTTAATTCATTTTTAGAGGCTTAATTTTTAAATAGAGCCGCTCAAAATAAATGCATGATTCAGAGTGTCAGAAGATATTAGATACGGCCCTTTATTTCTTCACGTTAGAGTCACTTAAAGCTAAATTAGGATGAGTTATTCAATCCTCGCCATGGGGCATGGCTGCCTTGCCCAAAGGAAGGAACCCTTCAGGCAGAGCCGCCCACATGGCTTTATTTCTGTCTGTTGTTCACACACTGCGAGCACGGCTCCATTAGCAGGATCACTGTGTAACTTCTTTGATCTCTCCCTCTTGCAGCGCTTGTTACTGCAGCCGTTTAACACATGACACAAAGCATGCTATATCTCAAGACGCACATATTTCCTCCCAGCCGAGGGCGATGCACAGACTCATTACATGAGTGTTAAAGGCTCCACTGTGAATGCTAGTACACTGGATAAACACAGAGTGCCGAGCAGCTGATAAGTCCTGGCCTGTCATGAAAGCTGCTTGGTTAAATCCAGGGTGGACGGGCATCACACAGAGATGATTGGTGACACCACCCAGCAGCATAGGGAGAACCCGAGTGGATAAAAAGGTGATTTAACTCATCTTAATCTCATTAAATGGTAACGAAAAAGCTAAATGGGATCAGTGCGGTGGAAGCTAATTCGTGGAGACTCCCACGTTATCCCTGCCAACCTCCGCTGTCCTGTCAGCGTGGGAGCCACTTTACAAAGTTGAGTCACTGCATCAACATTAAAATTTTAAAGCTACACCTGGCAGCTACACACTGCTGACTCCAAGTGGCAGACAGAGGGAGAAGTTTAATATCATGTTTATTTACTTTAAGGAATTTGGTCTTCAAAGTTGCTGTCAAGAGGGTAAAAAGGAGAAGGGGGCGGGGGGTCAGGGAGTCAAACTTTTAGGTGGATTACAAACTGAGCACAGGAGGAAGTCAGGGCTCAGATCAGTCAGTAAGGAGTTGTAGAAGGTGTACCATATGTGGGGATTAGCTTGCTAGCTATTCCACATCCTGTGTACTCCTGGTGCATTTGCAAGCCATCACCCCACCCACCCCCCTTCTGCTCAGGGAGTGTATCCCCTACAGCAGCAGACTATTGCTTAAAAAAGTCAATGAGTTGGTGCTGTCAAATAGGGCTAGTCTGCAAGATGAGCCCCTCTGACCACCACCCTTGTTCTATTCATGACCTTGTAGGTGAAACAGTCTTTATGCACACTCTTAATGAAAGACTTCCAGTTGCTCTGAGGGTCAGCTTCCTGGATTCCTGTTTATCTCTGACTCTTTTTACATGAACTTAAAAATGCATTGTTTCGCAAGCTGCTTGAAAGATTTGTCAAGTTAAGTCTCAACAATGTCACGTTGTTGTTCCTTGTTTCCCTGCTCTGAAGAGCAAAAGGTAGATGGGGCTTTAAACTCCACACATTTATCTCCAAAAATACAAAGATGCTTACAACATAGTTAGCCAACAGCCTTTATTTACTGACACTGTTTGTTCCCTCTTCTTCCTTGGGCTCCAGCCTAGGTTCTGGGCTGGATGGCTGACTTTGGTGCTCTCAAAAACTGTATAGTGTGTGTTTTTGTACTATTCCAGTCCCCACTGCCCTCAGGGGTGATTATTATTTGATTGTTATTAAGATGACTGCGTGAGAGGTTTAATTTGTGGGGGATTGATGAAAACTGAATTATGATTACATCTGCTTCAAACTGGGTAGAATTTCTGGAACTTCCAAGCTCTTTGCAATTTATAAGTTGCATAAATTTCATATTTCTTTATTTTTTAGACAATGCTCAGCTCAGCCAGAAGCATGTCCTCAGCCTAGTGCACAGATCCTATTTTTCTGAGCATCTTGAGTTCACACTGTCATGACACAAGTTCAAAGGGATCCATTTTAGGACAGCATATGTTGCATCCTAAGTGTCAAGTATGTTTCAACAACAACAGACCATTTTTAAAAATGCTAAGTTTACAAAATTGTCACATAAGGCCAATAAGAATAACTTTAAAAAGGTTGTCAGTTGCATTTCATCCTCCTGGCATGAAAACAATTTTCCACCATTATTTTTTACAATGATTGTTAAAATGTTTTCCACCAACTTTAAGTCTGACTGATGTTACACGTGAACTTGTGACCATGTAAGCTTGTGTGTATCACTTGTGAGTCATACAGGTGAGGATATAAATATCAGTTTAAAGCCCACCAATGACCAGTGCCATGAAGCTGAGCCTGCATTCAGTACCTCCACTTTGTGACCTGACTGTGTACTTGTTTTCTCTCTTTTATGCACAAATGCTTAAAAGGTTCCAGGGAAAGATGATGCTGAAGAGGATGGAGCAGGGAGCAGAGGAGCAGGAGTGTGACATGAGAATCTTTTCTCAGAGCTATAAGATAAAACTCTGCAGGAGATTAGCACAAGCAGTCCTCTTAACCTAATAAAGTTTGCCAGGATATCGTATCTGAAGAAGACAAATTGACATTCTGCTCAGCTGCAGACGAACACTGTAGTTTGATTACCTTCATCCTGCCTCTATATCCATGTTAAAATGAATCCTACAGCCTTAAAGAGACAAATTCAACAGATATTCTAACACCAGGCAGCTTAAAGCTCCTCACCGAGGCTTTACCCATATTGTTTCTCAAGTTAAGAGACATTTATGGCTGCAGTTTGGCTTCACTCACTGCAGTAAAGTAGATAATTATCTGTTTAAAGTTTTAATCACTATCATTTCAGAATAAAGGGCTGCAAAATGGTAAGATGGTGCAGGAGGTGTTTCAGAGGGGATTTTCAAGCTAGCTGGATTTGTCTAATTTGTCTCCAAACTCATAGAAAATACATGTGGGTAACCCAAACACTCAGGTCCTCCTTTATTAAGTGTGGGTACAGTGAAAAAAAAAGTGGTGTGGCGACAACCACAGGGGGGGCTGAAGATGCAGGATCCCCTGGAGGTGTTATAACTGTATGCAGAAAACTGATGTTTTTTCCATTGCATTTTTATATTTATTAAAGATTTCTGTTTTTTGACAATAGGGACATGATTAACATGGCAGCATGTCCACATGTAGTTGCTATCAGTCAGATGGCCTCAAGTCTCAACACCGCCTTTTGTCTGTGAGTAGGTTGAGATTCTGGTGCAGTATGGCAGTGCCCAGTACGACGCATCCATGATGTTTCAAAGGCTCCTTAGATAATCAAACAGCTGATGTCACATGGCATCATCCAATTCTTTGACAGTCTATGGTGAACGGTCATGTCCATGCACAGATTTGCATTTACCAAGATTAACCTGATTTGAACGCGAGCGTAAGATACACTCAAATCCCCTGAGTGATGTGATGTCGTCTGTTAAAACCAGTTGAATGCCAAGCTGCTGAGTTCTGAACAAGTTAGAGGCTGAAGAGTGAACTGTGGGTGATACCTGAGAGGAGAAAGTTGCGATAGTCTAGACAGAGGAAGATGCATGAAGTACTTTTTCAAGGTCAGCAGGGTTTATTAATATTTAGGAAATTGATCTGATGTGGAAGAAGCAGGACTGAATGATTGTTGCGATGTGTTGATCGAAGGTGAGGTTAGAATCAAAGATAACACCCAAATTTCTGTCTGTGGCTGTGATGTTTGACAGTAGTTATCAAATTGCGTTTTCTCCACTTAATTTCCTTCTCTAGCCATCCTTGGTATCTAAATCCTGATATTAAGAACAATAAAAAGTTGAGTGGTTCAGTTCCTCTTTTTTGAGAAAAGCTACCTGTCTGTTATCACTACATTACAATTCAGTACACACCCTCTCGCAGCACTGAAGCTAAAACAGCATGTGGACCTTTGCTGTTCAAACAGTTTCCTGCAGTTTTTCTGTTTTCTGCTCGAGCTCCAAGAGGCTAATTGGCCTTAAAAGACTGCTGACGAGTTTTTCAAATGAAGATCAGTATGGAAATGCCTCCAATTAACTGACAGACGAGTGCTGATTTGACCACTTAGAGCTAATTCAGCTGGAGGTTGGAGTGAGTAAAGGTCACCCGCTGTGAAGAGGAGTTGATGGTGCTTTTGTTGTTCTGTCTCTGCAGAGAGGAATTGTGGAACAAAAGCACTTTCACAGAAGTGTGGTGACCTCAGTTAACTGTCAGTTTGATGTTTATGTAAATCCGTGGACACTCCATCTTTAATAAACATAACAGTTACAGCAACAGCATAACTGAATAACAATAACAGCTTAAGTGTGAACTGTTAAAAATTTTTCTTTTAACATGACTAAAGCATTTAGCAGGTTAAACTGTTGCTGTGTACTGTTGTTCAAGTGCTCATAAACTGATATATATGTGTGTATATATATATATATACATATATATATACGTGTGTGTGTGTGTGCATGTGTGTGTATATATATATATATAGATATATATACACACACTACTGGTCAAAAGTTTCAGAACACCCCAATTTTTCCACTTCTTTACTGAATAGTATTCAATTTAATGTCTCATTGCACTCTGAAATGAAAGCATAGTACAAAAAAGCAATTGGAGTAAAAAAAGAAACCATGAAATCAATTTTTAGGCCAAAATTTATTCTAAACTCTTGACTCATCAG
>JBAMNC010000887.1:187500-425000 GCA_037902135.1 Cetoscarus ocellatus
AGGAAAAAAACATTTTTTCTGGGGTCATGCCTTGTGCGGGCACCTGGGTTTGATGTACCACATGTACCACATCCTCCTCCCCCCTTTCTAAAGTTTATCCTCTGTCTCTCTAAATCATTAAGGCTTAAAATGCTCCAAAAACATGAAATAGGCTTATTTAAACATAATGGGCCTGAGCTACTAAGATCTCAAGTAATGAGTGGTAAATTGTGTGTGCAAACTAAAAAAACTGCACGTACTATTAGTGGCTGTGTTGCGGGTGATCTACTATGACTGCATGCACAATTGAACCATGTCACCATGGAGAGTTTGGGGGAGCAGAGTGGCTGTAAACGCAAAATGCAGTTTGAAGCCATGGAGCTTGAGGCAAATAAACATACTAATAAACGCCAGCAGAAACATCTGAGCATTGCCAGAAGAAACATGATTTGGGAGGCCATCTGTGAAAAGCACACAGCTCAAATCTGGCATTGCTGGATAGACGATATGTCTCTACTACTTTTATTTCTGACCAGGGGTTGTGGGAACCTTTTTTTGCTGTCTGTCATTTTGATGGACAAGGTCGTCACTTTTACCCTTATGCCATATTTGTAGCCGTCGACTTTAATTTTCCTTTTCTGATTCCAATTAAACATAGGCGAAATGACTGCTTTCACATAGTTACACAGCTTCATCAATAACCTCTCATGTGAAGAGCAGCCTTACGATTACGCACACAGACTGCGTGGGTACTCTTGCCTTTTTCCACCTTTTTCTTCAGTAGATCAGGCCCAGTGTGTTTCTGAGTTTTCCCTTTTCTATTCATCAATTCATTAATACACACACTTTTTAAACAACCTTTGCCCATAATAAAACCTGAACAGCATTAACATTTTTCTTTTTCTCTCTTTCTCACACTTTCACTCCTTTTGATCAAAGAGATGTCCTGTTCATTCCTGCCACGATTTCAGATCTGATCTTACACCCCTGCATCATCAAGGACTAAAGGTGTCAATTACTCATTTGTAGCATCAATGTTAGAATGTTGATGGTCATTTAATTAATAATGATTCTGAATTATTGATGACTTGATCCTATTGGGCTCTCGATGCTCTGCTTTTCTTGCATCAGGGAAATATTCATATCAGCATCACTGCTGTAAAGACGTGTTTTCACCCATGTTACCACATTAAATATCATGAGTATCAAACATATGAAGCATTCTAGTCTGAACATTACATATGAAAAAAACATGTAAAAGTTTGTCTTCTCTTGATTAAACATTCATTTTCTTCTTTACCCCCACAGCGTGTCTGTATATCTTTGTCTCCTCTTCATTTCTCCCAGTAATTCTGATTCGCCCGTCTTTTCTGTCACCTTATACACCCTTCTCACTCATTCACACAAACTCATTTGAGTGATTGGCTGAGAAAGCTCATGTGTATCGCTCTCAGACAAATTCACTGGTCGGGGATCATCCAGGCAGTGAATGTAGCCACTGTAAATGCTAGAGCAAGGCGTTATTTGGAGTTTAATGACACCTGAAGCAGCTGTACAAGCTTACCAGAAACATGAACAAAATCTAGGTCTGGACTTTGACTGGAGTCCGCCATTTGGAGAAGTATGCATAGAAATATCTTCTGTATTAGCTTGAAGGAAACCTCTGGAAAGCAATTAAATCATTGCAGCATGATTGTAACATGAAAGTGAGCGGCAGGAGGCCTGTTTGTCAGGAAAACATGTGTAACATACTTGCATATTTTCAGGAGGGTGTTGCATCAGTCAGTCCATTTTACTCCTGCATGTTCACACCTCAACTACACCAGACATGCTGAGACGTTTTGTGAAAACAGTCTCTGTGCAAGGCTTGGAGCCAGAAGTAAAGCAGCAGATATCAAGTTTAGGAGGAGTTGTGGTGACATCTGGATTTATGTACATGTGTCACCATTTGACGAAAGGTTGATATTTATACAGGAAGTAATGCATGAGCTGTCATGGTACTTGTAGTTCTGTTTTATTTTGTATTATGTTCCTTGTTTAGACCTCTTGTGTTTCCTTTTTTTCTCTCATAACCCTGTTTTTGATCTTAGTTAAGTTACCCGTTTGGTGTCTTGTTTCCCTTGTCTCTTGTGTTTCCTGTTTTATTTTGAAATCCCTGTGTTCCTTGTGGTGTTTTCCTGCCCTCCCTTCTGTGTTTCTCCCTGAAGATGATTTCCTCCACCTGTGTGATTGTCTCACCTGTGTTTGATATTTTCCTAGTGTATTTAGTCTCTGTGTTCCCTGTTCTCTGTGGTTGGTCATCCGTCTTCCCAGTTTCACACTCTGCTTCCCCAGTGTTTCCAGAGTCTCCAGTGTTAGTGTTTCCTTGTGTTTGCAGTTAGTTGTTTTTGTTGATCTTTATTCAAAAACTTTGATTTTTACTTTGTAGTTTGCTCCTAGTTTTTGTTCTAGCCTGCTTTGCTTTGTACTTTGTGCAAGAATTTTTGGTTGTATTTTGAAAGTTATTTTGTAATTACTTTTTGGTTTTTGATCCTTTTAAGTTTATATTAAAAGCTTTTTTGTGTTAATCTGCATCTGGGTTTTCATCCTTGTTTTTTTGGTAGTTATTTGGGTTTCAAACCTTGACATGAGCCCCCCTATTCAAATGGCCAAAACTAGACCAAGTCTGGTCTATAAGAAATCTCTTCAGTACCCCCAACATGACCAGCATGAATAAATTCAGACATCTCTAAAGGAATAGAACAGCATTCACAGTTGATACAAAAGCAGCTCAAGAGTGAGGGATCTCGCTTTATTACCATCTTCACTAAGAGCTGAACAAGCTCAGTTCTTACTGGACTGGGGTTCATGGAAGAAGATTGGGAAAAGAAAACTTGTAGCTGCACAGCGCAGCCAAACAGAAAGAAACTGCAGCTGCATTTTTGCAAAGACAGAGAGGCCATGATGCCTGATGTTGTGAATAAAGTTATAAATTCAATTAAATGGGGAATCTACCATGCTTTAGACTGCTGCCACATCAGACATAATTTTTCGTTTTTTTTATTCTCAGTCAATGCAAGCTTCTGCACTAGGGAATTGGTTTTGCTAAGCAAAAATGAACATTTTATTTTTTCAAACCTTAGTCAGCTGACTTGTTTATGTTTTGGGTTCGGCGAGGCCACATCCGATCAATAAAAAAATTCATTGTTTGCATTAACATCACAACCAAACAAACAACATGATGGTGTTTTCTTCACAAAAAAAAACAAAAAAACATCTTCTTAGACATGTGACAGTGTCCTGCCTCCAGGGCCTGCTGTTTTGTGTGTTGCCTTGTTTGTTGTCTGATTTCCCCTGCGGGCCGGTAGGTGGGGTTTGCCTTACCTGGGCAGATTTGGCCACTCCACCAGGTGTATAAGGCTGCAGTCAAATCTTCACTTCTCCCTGTGCTGCTCTGCTCTGCTCTGCTCAGCTCGTTGCTGCTCGTCTCTGCTGCGCTGCTCTGCACCTCTGTGTTGTTTTCCAGCTCGCAGCACGATGATTCCTCGGGGCACCATGTTCTGTTTCAGTTGTTAATGATTTAATTTATCTTTGTTTGTAATAAATCATTTCATCTGTAGTTAAACCCGTATGTTTCCTCATCTTTGTCATGTCTTTGAGCTGGGTCATGACGGACAAAAGGAAAAAAAAAAAAAACGATGATGAATTTAAAGATCATGTGTGGATGAAGACAGTGTTAGAGCTAAAATATGATGACTGCTGTGGTTCACTCACTAAGTTTCCCCTCTTCTAAAGTCATATTTTCTGATTTTGTTTCTCTTTGAAAAGCCCATATTCTGTGTTTTGAGTTGTATATGCCCCATAGTGTGCCTTACATCTTTCCCATGCTAATGAAAGTATGCAGTGATCCACAGACACTCTCCCTGTTTAAAGCACCAGTAGCTGCCTAAATCCACTTGTTTCTCTGTGCCACACATGGACCTACCAGTGTAACATCCTCCCATTGTTTTGTGAGCAGTTAAGCCCACTGGCCCAGGCTGGAGAGCTGACTGAGGAGTATCGACCATAAGATGAATGGAGAGTTGTCAAAAACATGGCCCTGAGCCGCACTGAACTGACCAAATACAACAGAGTAACCCGGTCAACCAATCAGAGTGGACGGGGCATGTGTGGGAAAGGGCACCTGAAAGTGACCGAAGGTTTAACAGAGTGTATCTAAGCAGTGGGAAAAAGAGTGGATCAAGGGCCGTCTGTATATCAATACAAGAAGTTTATTAGAATAACAGCATCCATGGACATGCTCATTACATACATTTATTTAAATGGGCACCGGGTCATAGCCACTTGATAATGAGTCCATTTTGACTGCTGTAACAAGAATTTTTAAAGGTATATATTTTTTCCCATAAAATCACATCACTCCTAGGGCTTTATTTTGGATGCATGGCACTCAGCAGTTGTGGCATGTCGGTTTATATTTTGCTACGTAAGCAACACAGATTTTCAGAGCAAAGCCAACCATCCAGTAAAACCTGTCAGGATCAGACTTCTGTTTGTTTATGATAGACCTGTTCACTGAACATCAAATACTTGTTGGCTTTAAGCAACTTATTTTCTCATTTTCCACACAGGAATCCACGACTCTGTTCATTATTGTGTGCAGAAAACACACTAGACAGCCTGTTTTATTATCTGTGAGTAAAATGATTATGGGGTTCATTAGTATATATAAAAATAATAGAAATTTAGACTCGTGCTTCGTGAAACTTTCCAATCCTGTGTATTTTTTTTGTTTGGACTATGCCAAAGTGCACTAGAAAACTGCACTGAGTGGCACTGAAAGCCAGACCGTCTCTGAGCTCACTGTCCAGTTACAAACTTAAGACTGAATTAATCAACAAATGCTCTGATATTAACAGTAGAGGTGTGCTGCTGTGCATCCCATGTAAGTAATATAAGCTTTAGTAGAGTGTTTGTTTAAATCCTGCAGAAGTCTCCCCATCCTTTTCAATTCATCCTCAAAACTAGAAAAGCACTTGGAGAGCTCAGACCTCTGCCAAGATCACCACACACTCCGATATGAAGGCCGAGTCTCCACTCATGTTTGTCCATGTGGAGAACTCCTCTGCTGGCATTGCAAGGGAAGCTGGGTAATGTAGTAACATAGGCTTGAAAAAAGTTGATGTGAGTTTGAAATTAAGCTACAATTCCCATAATGATGTAAAGGGGGCAGAACCCTCAGCCGAGGAGAAATGAATGGGATTTGCCTTTATAAACTTAAATGTTTTTTGTGAAGTCAATCTGAATCAGATCCAGATGAAATTGAGCATGATGATAGAGTTATATTACATATGTTATCCTGTAAATTTTTGAGCAAATTCTTCAAGTGATGTCAGAGATATGATTTTTTTAAAATACGACCCAATGTTAAGTTATGGGATTTTTCACAAATTCTGGGAATTTTTTTGCACCCAGACAAATATGCAGAAAACCACCAAAAAGTAATGGCTTCTTCCTTGGACCAATCCACACCTCTGGTAAATTTTTCATGTAAATGTATCCAAGTAGTTTTTGCGTAATCTTACTAACAGACAAACAAACAAACACACAAACAAAACCTCCTTGGCGGAGGTAATTTCAAAAACTCTGCGTGACAGACTTTAGACTTAAGAGTAGGTATGAGGACATGATTTCTGGGTCCTCAAGTTAGGAACACTCCAGCGTTGCACCTGACCACTCCCCATTTTCAGAAAGAACACACCTCTGGGTGCAAACAGGAGCTTCATTCACTCTGTAAAGAGCCTAAATGACAGGAGTATAAATGACACCTGCGTCGGCTGGAAGTTAAAGAGGACATTAGAGAAGACACCAGCATGTTTCTGCACCAGGCCTAAACTTTCTGCGCCAGGCATACATAAAGGCCCTGAGTGTGAGTAAAGAGAGCGTTGAAATTTGCCACCAAAATGTTTGCAATTTCTTACTGTTTATTTGCATGGCCTTCATTCCTCCAGTCTTATAAAAACTCCCGTGTAAAAGATTTGTAGCTTCGCCCTGGCTGTCACCAGCCCAGAGGCATAGAAACTTAATGAGGACGTCCCATGAACCCTAAGTGTGCCATGTTCTTCTATAACTTTGTTGAATCCAAACCAAAAGAGACATTTCAAGTTCTTGTTGGGTTTAATCCAACAAAGCAGAGACAAAAAAACAGAGGCATTAATGTTCAGAAAAGCTTTCAGGGATAATTCCATCGGCGTGTTCTGACACAGTTTCCAGCCTCCTGACTCATTCGATGTGACAGTGATCATGTGCTCCAGTCCTAGTTTGCAGTGCCAACACTGTTCGACACATTTAAGAAAGAAAACTGTCCTCATTTTTCAATCTCACAGATTTTGTCCTCTGTTTTATACTTGGAAATGATTAAATCCACCAATTTTTGTCTTTCCACAGGACGGGCTGATCAAGCATACGTTCAGGCCATTCCTCCTGCTCGTCTCCTCTCCTCAGGTCGACTTTTCAGAGACGTAAAACTGCCCTCTTCCCTTCAAAGAGCGGTAATCAGGGGGACTGGATTACTCTCACATAAGCCTGAGTTATCCTCCAGAATCCTTTACTACCAACTAACACAGAAAGACTTCAGCTTTGAGATTCTTTCTCTCTGCTCTTTAAGGGTGACACAGGGACAGTGAAATGCTGTGGAGGTACTTTTGCATAAAGCTTCACAGCACAGATCTCACAGGGTTTCAGTCCAGCAAGCCAAGGCTTCCCTGTGAAGGCCTGCACAACGAGGACTCGACATGACAGCTCAAGAACAAAAGAATAAAGTGGACATGATGACATGACAACACATGACACTTACTGTTATTGTATTTAGCTATTCTAGCCAAAAAATAAGGACAGAGAGCCACGACAAACTTTGCCATTTTGATCTTAAACATGTGAACAGAAAGTAAAAGAAAACTCAAAGAACCTTGCCTACTTACTTTGTCCACTTGGCCTGAAAAGTTGCCTCAACACTCCACAATGACTTTTTGACGAATGTGCAAGCGCCTACAGCCGAGTGACTCTGTTTGAAGACTTTACAGATGTGAAGAAGGTTAGACAATAACTCAGTTACAATTACTTAATAAATGTTTGAGTAACATTATGTAAGCACATTACTGGTTATTCCAAGTATATAAAATGTTATATTTGATTTTATTTCAAATAAGTCCTCATAACTTGATGAGCCAAAATTAATATGAAAACCTTGCATATCAAATATTTATTCAGCTTTCTTTCTTTTTTATTTATGGTACAGTTTGTGACTTTTATAATTGAATGGGTCATTAAAACAGTTGGGCATACTGTGAAATATAAATCTTAAAATATTTTTCAAGAAATGTTCTAAAGGGCATCTTTTTCAGTCTTAATATGTTTTGTTTATTGTTTAGACTTTTATATAAAAATGAAGTAACTTACAGTGAACATAACTTCATATTTAGTTCATTTGTCGTTGTTTTATGGACTTTATGTACTTTAAGATTGCACATACCTGTACAAATGCATTACATCAACCTGCCGGGGACTACAGATGGAAATTAGCCTGTGGCTATAATCTGGCACATTTACATGCCTATGTTCATTAATGTGCATTGTCCTCTATCTAAATAATAATAATAATAAATATTTAGCCATATTTAGAGCTGTAACCATTTCTGATATGACCTTTAACAAGCTAATTTTCCTAACCCATCTACTGAAGGCATGTTGTGGGTGTGAGTTGGCAGAGATAGAGAGATGGGAAGAGACAAAGGGACTATAATGCAAATTTGTGATGGCCAAAAATTTAAGGATGCCCAAACCATTAATTTTTATCTATTATATCTGTCTCTATTGAATTCAGATTTCTCAAAATGTTAGTCCCTTGTCATCTCATTTTCAGGAGGGTTCTCCTCACTATGTGGTTTTAATATTAATATTTTAATCATATTTTTTATGAAGGTATAATTAATGGCAACCACAGATAGAGAGATCACTCTAATATTAACAGATAGAATAATTATACAGTGCAGAAGACTGATCTTGCCTATTACAGCAGCATTAAGTTGAAATTAAATGAAATTGGGTTTAATTGATTTAAAATGAGATTTTAACTAAAATGATGTTTGTTTGGATGGCTGATGTAAGATAAAGCAGTTTGAGGCAGCAGGTCCACAGCAGCAGGTCGTCCATGTTGGTAGTCTTCTAATTTTAATCTTTTTTTGTTCAGGTACGGGGCTAACACCCCATGAAGTTTCTTAGCTAGGATATCATAGTAATAGCCAATTTTCATTTTATTTTATTTCTATTTCACCAGGGTATAACTCTCAACTTGTGTTTGAGCATGTGTAACTCAGTATCCAATGGACCTGAAGTCATTTCGATACCAGAGAAAGCGTCTCTCAGGAGTGGTCTGGTTGTTGCGTGTGGTCAGGGAGGTTGATGAACAGTAACTCTTTGAGTTTGGTATGTCACTGTTTTACTACAAATAAGGATCACCATGTAAAGAGTATACAGCTCCTCAAAGGAATGATGTTCTTTTACCATCTGAGATCTAAAGCCGATGGAGAGAGCAGCTGATCTGTTTGGAGAGATGTTTTTGTTTTTTTCTTCTCTGTTAGTAGAAGGGAGCTGCTCTCTCCGGGTGAAACATGAGCATTGTTCAGCTTGTAAAGCTCTTACAATTATAATTCCCTAAAGGAACTTCTAACAAAACAACACACACACACACACACACACATTCTGTATTGCTGGTCTCTAATTTCTTAATGGAAAATCTGCTCCTCTGGATACTGTACACTTCTGGCTGAATGAGAGGGAGCAGCAGAGGACCATTATCACTGTATCGACTGGAGGAATTGGATTCTCATTAGCAGGTACAGCTGTGTGGGTACAGTGTGATCCATCGGTGGAGAGGAGCAGGCTGAGAGCATTCAGCACAGGTGAGGTACTTCAGAAATGTAGACCTCTGATGGTAACAAGTAGAGGCGGGAAAATGACACTATTTGGTGTAGCAATAGTCTATTGATTCAAGGCTGCCAAGTATCAATATGTTTAAATGTGTTAAATGTTTATGATCACTGAATGCTAAATCCAAACTCTATTTTTTTAGATAAATCAATAAAGGTCCTTGACCACTGAAAGAAATCAGCTGAAAGCTTGGACTGCTCCACCAAAACACAAAAATGACATTTAGTGCTGTTTAATTATGTATTTATTAGTTTATTCTGTTTAAAATACGGGAGTTATATGGATCTCATGTAAATTGGTTGTGCAGCTGCAAGGGAGGCAGATTAAAGAGAGAGAGAGCAGAAAGTGTATTGTGCGCAGGTGAGCAGCATGCACAGGTGAGCAGCATGCACAGGTGAGTGGCGTGCTGCTTAATCATATCAGCAGGAAGGAGCTGCAGTGACATGCGGAGCAGAAGAGACTTCGGAGGCACCAGTGGTTGGTTTGTTTTGTTTTATTTAATTTATGAAAGTAAAGTTAACTGGTATTTGATGAAGAAATCTAAAAAATTAACTCTGTACGTGAATGGGGCTGTTTTTTTTTCGTTTTTTTTTTTCAATAAATTTGTTATGCGGCAGGGAACTCTTTGTGTATGACACACACTACTTTCTTTGTAGATCATAGATTAAGATTATTTAAATTTAATTTGGTGCAGTTTTAGTTGAGATGTAATGTTTGAAATACTGCCACATTTAATTTAAAACATTATTGAACAAATGACAAATCAGTTTTATTTCATAAGTTGAGTATTTCAGTGTGTTTATTTATTTTCTTTCCCATGCAAAATTGAGATGTCAGCTGTTCAGTTTTTGTTCAGGTTTTCAACCTATTCTTTGTAAGAAACATAAATGAAAAGAAAAAACTTCAAGAAACAAAGAATTGAGTTGTCCTGTGTTGTCTGGTGTCACCTCGAGCCTTTCAAGTTCAGGCAGGCCTGCAGTTAAACCCTAAAGAACTTGACAAATATAAAATGTATTTAAGATTTCTCATCTAAAATCACTATTCATCCTTAAATCTGTGAACCTGTCAACCCATGACTGCACAGTGATTCTGATATACAGATTCTTCTTTGCAGACAGATTGTTAATTGTAACAGAATGAGACCACCATGGTGCGAACTATGGGGGATCTCAGCCCCCCTTAATGAGACATGAGCATCCCTGAAAACATGATTTGTGATTTTTTTTTTTTTTTTTTTTTTTTTTGGGGGGGGGATCTCTAAAATATTGGCAAAATATATATATATTTTTTTTTTCCCATGCATCACTCTTGTTTTGTTTTGTTGTATTGTCATAATCATGGATCAAGTGTAAAATTAGGCTATTTTTAATGTATGATTTGCACACGTGAGTGATTTGTCATTATTTGACTTTAATAGAGATGCCCGGCCTGCATGCAATTCTTGTCCTCACCATTGAAGCTTGGAGGCACTATGTGTTAAACGTCCCTTTAAATCTTACTTGTTACATAAGGCAAGCAGACCTACAGGCTTGTAATAGTGGATGTGTTTTGACTTAAGGCCCATTTATACTCAATGTTAAATACGGATCCGGATAGGGACTGAGCTCCCTGTCCGTGCTCTGCATTCATTTCGTCCGTATTTTTGCACATTTCCATAAAGCTTACAGATACGGGCTAAACGGAGCAGTACCACTGGAAACCATGGGGGCAGTGTTGCTGTTACCACCCAGCTCCAGTGAGACACGAAGAAGAAATAATAAAGGCAGAACTTTTTGAAGGGAAACTCTGCGAGATAGTTGGAAATTACAAACGTCTTTATGATGTTACTTCGCCAGGACAACTGGACAAACAAATGCAAAAAAACAGCTGGGAGGAGATTGGAGAGCGATTGAATATCAGTTGGTTGGAAACGAAGGAGAAGTGGAGGTCTGTGCAAAACAGATTTGTTCACATGGAAGTATGAGCAGTGACGGTAACGCCATTTGAAAAGGACGTGTACATTTCCGTACATAAGGGGATTATAAATAGGCCAGAAGTCCTCATTCTGAGGCAAGTGCTCCCCCCAATATAAGTGAGCATCCCAGAAAGCCGCGAAATAGGTCACACACTGGAGACCACACTGAACTAAATTTGTGTCCTCTATGGCTGTCACCTTATACCCAATATTTAACATCTGTTCATTCTTATGGAGGAAAAATCTGTGCTCGAACTGTAAATAAACATCCAAACTGAAAACCAGTTCTGCAGCTCATTAGGATATCTGGAGCAGTGAACTGCCCCATTCAGCAGAGGGCGCTCCCAGCACTACCTGAATGTCCACAGCTCTTTTGAACCCTACAACAAGGAAGAACAGCTTTAGAAAATGGAGGACAGGCAGAGCTACTTTGAGTAGACAATGAAACATCAGAAGAGTGTACTTTGAAGCACTTTGGGCTCAACACCACCGATGGCAAAACAAAGACTGCTCTGTGTCGATTATGTGCAAAGCAGCTGGCTCACTCCTCATCCATGACAAAACCATTAAGTGCTCAGCCCCAAGCAACCACATTCTCCTCGGCAGGTCCCTTGCCAGATGCACAGAAAAAGTCCATCACTGACAAGATTGCAACATTCATATAACAGAACATTTGGCCTGCTAATGGAGTCTGGGGAGAAGTAAATAATAAAGTGATCTAAAGGAAAAGCCTTGTGTCTGTATTGCAGCCAGGCTGGTGGGGTTGGGGTTTCAAACGTCTTTGGTTACTTGCGTGTATGCTCAAAAAATGGTTGAGTTTGATGTTTGGGAAAAGTGACAGCCCTTTCGCATACATGAGCTCCGACCTGAAGTGGGATTTGAGTGTATCCTACACCTACATTCAAATCAGGTTAATGATAAAAGCTGATCTGCGAGTTAAAAAGACCAGGCAAGAACGTCTTTTCAGAAGCATATTTGATAAATGAGGGCCACAGTGATGGGCTGTGAAGTATAAAAGAATAACATGAATGATTTTTCAGGTCTGCTTCATCGATCATCATGACCAAAAATAAAGTCTTTATGTGCTTTAGCTTACATATCTTCAATTCTGTAACTGATACAAAAACAGCTGAGTTTTAAAAATGATGAATAGTTTGTAGGAACTTTGAGGGAGGTCTTACTTTCCTGTTTTGCTATATAAAGGACTTTTGAGAGCACTTAACAAAGAGTTTATCTTTGGGGAAGCTGCGGTTATTTTGGCACTGACACTGATAGGGGACAAGGACAAAAGACTTACAAATATTTGATTTCAAGCCACCATAAAGTGCTCAGATTCCACTTTTTAAAAGCCAGCACAAGTCTCAATGGACGCAACATCGTGCAACTCTTATTACAGCGTCTGGCTCTTCATCACAGGACGGGTCGATGGCTCGCATGATTTCAGAATATTTATTTATGGAAGCACCTGATCATAGAAACATTGTGGGGGATTCTTTAAGGCTAAAGGTTTTCTTTTTTCATTTCATAAGATTTTTTTAAATTGTGTTTTTAGATGATTGAAATTAAACAAAATAAGCCAAGATTGAAAAGAGCACCAGAGAGAAAAAATGACAGTATTTTCTATGAATAAAATTTAAAGAATGTGTATATGGCCAACCAAATAAAATAAGTGAGGGAAATAACGTATTCAGACTTATTTAGAGCTGTCACCACTGCTTGGATCCTTCACAGGGAAAAATACCACAAAAAGAAGATATTGAGGGACAAACCCCCACACACTGTGCATGGAAATGGTTTAGACTCTTAGTGTTTTATTGTGCTCTGTATATAAGGTTCTTGGAGGAATTCATAATGTTGCTCATAGGAATTCTCAGTTAGTCTATTCTATATATTCTACTACTATTCTATTCTACTACTGTGAACGCAAACCTGCTGGCATGATTTAAACATGTTACTCTTTCTTTTATTTCATTTCTGTGTCTCTTTTGTCCCTGACACAGTTCACAGGAAAATAGACTGAATTCCTCTCCTTGAGATTTTTGTTGCAGGGGACCAAGCGGTAAAGGTGCAGCACTTGTGGGAGTCTGAAAGCTCCACATTGATAACATGTTCTCAGAAATGTACGCTCCACTGCCATCATGTAAGTAAAATTCAGGTTGAAACAACAACAGTGTATTTGACAGAGTTCTACCTCAAAGTCCTGGATTCAGACCACACTGGTGCAGAAGAGCAACCATCAGGCAGCACAGCTCAATAATGAACAAAAATGGTAAAAACCCCACCCAGATTGACCGACATTTTTGTAATTCCAAAAGATACCATCTCAAACATGTGACTTGGTTTTATTGTAATGTGGTACCAAATTTCGGTGATTAAAAGCAATTAAAAAAAAAAAAAACTTGACTGTTTGACAGCCTTAGTGGGGAACATTTTTGTTATTTGCATAAATCTTTGATTCTTAGATGAAGAGCTTCTGTGTATAACAAGCAGAGATTTTTCCGTCTCTCTCTGACAAAACACTCAGTGTAAAGTAGCACTTTTGTTTGATTTGCATCTTAATTACTGCTGCAGATTCTTTCATTTATGGCGCTGAGAGCTTTGGCAAGGATCAAATACCTGCAATGATAAAGTAGTCTCAAGATCTCAAGCATGAAAGGTACTTTAAGATCAGACCAAACAACACAGCACTTAAGGTTGTAAAAGTGTTTTTAACTGCAGAGTAAACTGCAGAGGTTTACATTATTTATCAAGAACACAAGGACGAGGAGCCAACATCTGCACACTTTTTATTTTTAGGAATGTTAGTGTTGTTTTAAATCCTTTTCCTGTCAGAGATGATTAGCCACAATGTTTCTGAAATACTTCTTGACAAATAACTCAGAATTTAAGCTGCTGCTAAAATGAAATGATAGCATTCTGCTAAAGCTCAAACTCTGGTTCATTAACTTTGAGGGATAATTTCTGGGCCTGACTGATCACTTAATGTGAACATAACTTTATATTTTCATTTAATGGTTGTGCTGAAACTGAGTCATAATTTCAGAAAACACTTTATTATTCATCTCTAATGTCCTTGGCTGCTCTACCTCAACTCTCTTTGTATTTACATATCAAAAATGTAAGACTGGTAATCGTTAACACTTTACCAAAGATGTTAACTGTCATAGTATTTCAGTGGTTTTATTTCTCAAAGACAAACTCAGGTTAATATGGGAATCATTTGTAAAAATCTAAAATAGTGCAATGCAGTTGTGTGCCTCTGCAAGACATGCTTTGCCAAAGAGTGTAAAAGTACAGTGCAGGAGTATGAAGTAGAATTCTCTAAATATAAAGCTCACAAGCAATGCATCAACATGATAAGCAAAGTCATCATGCTCCTCCTAAACTCTAACCAGTTTGTTCTTGACACTTCTTGGACACTTGTGCAATATCTGAATAAATACTTAGAATGTAGTTTTTTAGATTTGCTGTAACAGGCATTCAGTGAACATGATGCCTAACAACCTCTGATCTTTGTCCTCCAAAATTTAACCAGGTCAGCTTTTAGTTTGAGAAGAAAAATGTGCAAAATGTTTGACAGAAAAAGTTGTCTTCAGAAACTGCAAAAGGATAACCCATGGCCTTTGACCTCCAAGGTCTGGTCAGTTTTTCCTTAAATCTTGGTGGACATGTAGTCAAAGTTTCAAGAAAATTTCTTACCACTTTGTTGGTGTTGGCGTTCTACGCATGGCTTGTTTGCATACATATGAACATAGAAATTGATCCCTGTTTTGGCCCCTGGAGTGGGCAATGGGGACTCAGCAACCCAGCAGCAGACACAAACAGGGTGACGGGTTAACTCATCACACTGCTGTAGAGGTAAAAGCAGCAGCAGTAGAAATAATAACTGCACCACAGCAACCAAGCAGATAAAATAGTTCTGCTGAATAAGAACATTTTTGATCTGTTCTGTGCTCTGGCACAGCATACATGAAAATATCAACATTACTCAGCATCTCTGCAGCAGATCATGTCAGGACTCAAGAACATGGACTGATTCAGAAACTGGTTTAGCTCCTGGAGCTCATTCATGCAGGAGAATTTATCTTTTTAAAGCTTCTCTAGTGTTTAGCATCGTATCACAGAAGGACAAAAGATAAATATATATGTTTTTAAAAAATGTACTGAATGAATGCAATGGATGTACTGAAGTTGATTTAGGACTTTGGATGGTGAACCAAAAAGGATGATATTGTTGTCTGAAGGTGATGAAGGCGTGAACTACAGTTTCAGCAGCAGGCAAAAGGACTAGTGGACAGATACAGGCTATGTTTTTAAGGTGGAAAGAAGGAGGGTAATGCACTGAATGAGGGTGAGATGATTATCAAATATGATGCCAAGGTTACATATAAGGATGGAGGGAGTGAGGTGGAATTGTTGGTGAGTGTGGACTGAGAGAAGGATCTGTAACCAATCATAAAGATGTCCGAGTAATCGCAGTTTAGGGAGAGGAAATTGTTGTTCATCTAGGCTTTAATGTCAGCGAGACAGAAGGTGTAGGAATAGGTGGAGATATGAAGATGGATGTCATCAGCGTAACAGTGGAATTCAGACCATGGCGATGGATGATATACCTGGGGGGGGGGTAAGTATATGATGGAGAGAAGGGGACCAAGCCATACTGTGTGTTTAAAAGGCCAGTTTCTAACAAACTGCTAACAAGGACTACAACAAATTCTGGGGACCCTAATGCAAGCATTTTTGATGAGTTTTTAATAATCAGTTACTCACACACCATTGTCACGGCCGTGCAGACCAACTTGATCAGATCACTGGATTAAGGAAACTCTCAGGCAAGAGGGATATACATATGAAATGAAATAACAGCTTCATAGTGCCCTGATGTTGTTCAAAAGTAGCTTAATTACATCTTTTGACTCTCATTTAAGCATAAGAAATTGTTAAAGTTAGATTTTTTCCTCAGGATTATCAAAAAAGGACGAAACAGATTTGCTACATATTTTGTCAGCCTTACACCAAGACCACAGTGAATAATCCCGTGAGAGAACCAGCACAAAGCTAAATTTCACATTGACCTACAAAAATACCTTGCACCACACCCCTCGTAGCCCTAGTAAATTAATTTTTGAATATGTTTTATCCCACAAAAACATCTAACAAGCCTCAGAAATGATCCTGCCCCCCCCCCCCAGGGATTGGTCCCTCTGTGCTGAGAATCAGCGATCTGCAGCACGGAGTGTCATCAGTGTCCCCCTCACGTCTCTCCTCTGCCCCCTCTCTTCCCCATTAGAGCTGTCGACAGAGCCTAACAGAGCCGGGCACGGGTGCTCATTTCTCTCCTCTCTCAGATCGATAAGGCGATAATATGAGCTCCCCTGATTGTGGACGTTCAAATTAGTGCGTGTCTGGCAGATGCAGCAGTTGCATTTGTCAGCTCCAGATTGTGAAAGCACCGGGACTGTTTAACAATTCATGTCCCCGATCACAGCACGAAACTCTTCACTGCTCGGAACTTTGTCTGCCGCTGTTAATTGGCTGAAACCGGAGCCCGACCCTGCTGCTGCTGCTGCTGACAGGGCTGAGGATGGACGCAGTAACATATTTATGTAACTTCAGGTTTTTTACACATAGTTCAACTCACTGAGGCGGTCTGTGTCTGCATGAATGGTTTACAGCGTAGTGAGGGGCAGGCAAAGTCTGTTATGGTTTTATGAGGTGATGTTGAGGACTGTGCTGTCTGTATCATCTCAGACAGCAGACTGGAGGTGGTGGGTGAGTGGAGGATGGAGCTCAGTGCATCATTCAGTGAAATCAGACTCCACAGAGAAGAGGCGAAAGAAACATTAAACATGATGGTACACTATAGACAAAAATTAGAGCACTGATGTGTCAGTGTGTGAACTGCTTCACGTCATGTCTGATTTTTGGGTCATCACGCAGTGAATCAAAACCGATATAAATATTTATCTTTGACCAGCACATCTCTCCTGTACAAACATCAGCTTCTGTGGAGCTTTTCTTGTCAGACTGACCTCTATGATTTTCTAGAGCAGGAGTTGGCACACTGTTTTGCCATGAAGTGCCTTTTTAAAATATTCCTTTTACCCTGAGTACCATCCCAAGATTGAGGCATTTCGAATGTTAGCAGAAACCACAACAAAATCAGATCTCCTACAGAGCTTCATGCTCTTAAAGTTGCCATATAACAAGAATTGATGTCCACTTGTCCCAGTAACAACGTGAGACTGCTTTAAAGATGCTTTTCTTTTTTTACTCATCCATTTATTGAACTTGTTTTTTAAGTTCACCGCTAAATTTCTACTGTCACCCCCCAATCACTGCTATATCTGCTTTGCCAAGTTTTAAGTTTGACTTTGTCTCATTGATAAAGTATTAAAAAACTTAAAGTGTGCCTGAGGTAAAAGGTTTTAAAAACTTCTACTGTAGAAAACAAATGATTTTATGTTTATGAATGACTGTAAATAAACCAGTGTTTAACTGACATTTATGTAAAGGTGTTTGTATAAAGGTAAAAGTATATATAGTGATGGGCAGAATTGTCATAGCGTTGTTGGTTACGTAATTACATTTATCAGCAGCTTTGTGGTAGCGTTGTTGTCCAGCAGCACGGTAGCCTCTAAACAAGCTCCACGTTTCCCTCATGACAGAGAAAGAGCAGCAGCAGAGCTCTTTGTCTCAGTCCAAAACACTCTGAGGGTGAGAGCCGACGTTCATTATGTTGGTAAAAGAGGCATTTTACAGCCAACATCAAGGTAAGACTTCTATTTTTAGCACTTTTGATGGTAAAAGGAAAACAGGAACATGGCATGTCATTCCCCTCTAGCTCAGCATGGAGCATATGCCCTAAAGATTCAAATACATGCGCACTTCAAATTTAGGAGTGACTGATTTTACCACGGATATGGAGGAGTGGCTGGCTTGACAGCAGTCTCGCTCATCTGTCTCTCCCACCCGCTCTCCCTGCTCCAGCGCCCCCTGCAGGCCTGGAATTCTTCTGTTGTTGTACTTTGCTATGCTGCGTTTCTGCTCTTGCAGCTGTTTCCTCTTATTGAGGTGCATCAAGCTGTTGTAGGCCGTCTCCTGGTCAGCGTATGGGGGCCTTGTCGACCAATTTAAGCGCACTTTCACACCTAACACATTGGTCCATACCAAACACACCCTGGTTTGCTTTCTTTTGAAAGTTTGGTTGATTTGGGCTGGTTTGAAGCTCATCAACTGACTAAAGAACTTCAGTCTGCAGCAGCTGAGCCCACCTCCTCCATCATTTCAGTCCCCTTAATGTGCCTGGATAGACTTTATATTCTGTATGTATTGAATTGTTTATATGTTGCATCAGGTTGACCAATCAATTTGGTGGAAGCATCTTTGTTTTGGCCAGCAGAGGAAAAGGGAGAAACACTTTCCTGTCTTATTAAACCCATTACATGCAAATGCGCACCAAAAAGCTTTGTTTCAGAGGAGTTTGTGTTCTCGTAATCATTTTACATTTTACATGTTTGTCATATTATAAAATAACAGAATGTAAACTCAGCTTGTCTTTTTCAAATATTTCTTCAGAAATCCAAAGGTCTTCTTTGAGGGCCTGGTGGCTCTGATTGGAGTTTGAGGCAAATCAGCTGACAGATGATGCAGGCTAGTTTGGGATCAACTGTTTGTCAATGAAACGCTGGCATGATAGTGAGCTTGACTCTGTGTCCTGTCTAAACTAACTCTGTGCTCAGTTTTGCAAGTGTCCAGGGGGCCAAATGGACAAGGCCCCCTGGTCCTTGATAAGGATAAAGTCTGCATCACTTTTATCATTTACTCGAACCATGAAGACAATTTTTCTGTAATTGTTTACATACTGGTAATTAAAAGCAGAAGCACATGTCAGGAGAGACTACGTCATCTTTGATTGAACATTAAAGCATGAAACACGGGTATCTGTCCATACTGTAATGAGGAATGTTCTTAAAACAGGAGCTTAATGTAATGTCAGAATACTGCAAAGACCTTTTCTGTTTTATAATTGGACAAGTAAGACAAATTTAATCATCCGCAGCATAAATTCCAGCATCATGTTGACAATCGGAATGCTGGAGGACTATAATCAACTAATTATTTCAATTTCAGAACACAATTGGAGAGGAAATACTAACAACAGAGAGAAGCAAAGATATTCTATTCTTATAAACACTCTCAGTAATTACTGCTCCTGGTTATAAATAAGGGGCTTTCCTGTTAATTCCTTACGAGGGGGAGCAGCTGAGATAATGTTTGACAGGACAAATAGAGAAAAAGGTAATTACGATGGATTGGTTGTGAAAGTGTCAAGTCTGCAGGTGGTCATACAAAAATAAAATCTGTCTTCAGACGACAAGCTGAAGAACATGAGATGGCTTTTGATGTATGGATAATTTAAGACTTTTTGGCTTTATTGAACATGTGAGAGTTTTCAGCCTTAATCTCTGAACTGACAAGTCTGATATCTGCATGACAGAAACTTTTATATGAGCACTTAAAGCTGCAGCTATACATGGACACACCACCTTCTCTGTGGCCTTCGAGCATCAGTTTGAAGTCTCATTCATATGTGCACAAACATAAAATTACAATGCACGTGTGCCACTTCATTGGATACACCTCACTAGTTCTAAATATAAATTTAGTAACTTTAAGGAATTCTTAGGATGTCTTCACTCCTCACTTTCAAAAGAAAATCATGTTTTTTCTTGTTTTCATTGCAAAAAAAACAAAGAAATATATTGAGGATATTATTTCTGCTAATGCATCTTACTGCACACCTGAATGTCTGATGGTACAAACCCAAATTCAAATGCAGTTGGGGCATACATAAAATGTAATTAAAAACAGAATATCACGATTTGCATATCCTTTTTTGACCTATATTTAATTGAATACACTACAAAGACAAGATATTTAACATTCAAATTGATAAACTTCCTTTTTCTTATTTTTAATGTACACTCATTTTGAATTTGATGCCTGTAACACGTTCCAAGAGCTTCTTAAAAAAACGATGTAACTCAAAAACAAACAAACAAATAAACACTATCATAAAGCTTCTGGAAGATGTAATTTAGCTATTAATGATGCTATTTGTGGTGATGTCACTGCTCATCACTGGTTATTTATTTGCTTAGCGGATGCCTGGTTAGAGTAATCCTGCAAATGTGGATCAAGATGGGGCTCAGTGTGACATCTTTTAATGTAGCCCGACACTTTTGCAGTGCCCTTGTTGCCCCTCTGTTTCCTTCAAGACTTTTACAAAGACTCAACAAGATAATGGAAAAATTCCTCTCCACAGCACCTTGTTTGACAACTGTTCCCACGCTACGTCTTCTTTTTTTTTCTTTTTTCTTTTTTTTCTTTTTTTACATTTTTCCACTTTTATTTTTTAGTTGAGGTCATTTAATTCAGACGCAAAAACATGTAGTGCTGAAAACTATGAATACATTATATTTGATTTGATAAACCTCATTATAAAGTTTAATTCAAGATACTCTTTGAAATGCTGTCAGCAGTGGCAAAAATACGGTGATAAATACTGACATCAAACAATATTAGAAAATACACATATTGTCACATATGTTGCTAAATTTGCCAGGCCTTACTTGTTACTTTATTTTCCTCTAATGAGGCCGGAATAGCTTGCTGTGAAGTTGAGCTGATGATGTTCTGTGGCTCTCCGGCTCTCGGTCTGTTAACTCAGCTCTGATTCAACCTGCAACCTAATTGGCTCCATTACACGTGAAAGCCATTAAACACTGCAGAGCCATTATTCCTATCATCATGTTAACTTCTATTTCTAAAAGCTATCAGCTCCATCCCATTTATATCGTGAAACAGCGTGTGAAATTAATGGCTAATGTGAACATAGATGTTAACAAAAGACCAAAACCATCAGCATCCACTGAGAGCATCATCAGTTACCTAACAAAGCTGTTTGAAAATCAGCTGCCAAACACACCAGATATCTCAGTGATTTTATGACACCTTGTGGAAGTCAATAAAGAGGAATTTATGTTTGATGTTACATGACGGCCCCATTATTATTAAAATATTTGGGATTTTTATTTAACCAAAGGCAAATTGTTGGAACTGCTTCAGCATATTTTATCAGCAAACAAACATTAAACTGGTGTTTTGGCCCAAACAGCCAAATTCACTAAATGGATTTTGTCTTCAAAATGTTCCAACAGTATGTATCAGGGTCTGGCTATCTGCTCTGAAGGTGACCGAAAAAACACGATTGCGAGTACAAGCGGTCGAAATGAGTTTCCTTCGCAGGGTGTCCGGTCTCTCCTTTAGAGAAAGGGTCCGAAGCTTGGTCATCCAGGAGGGGCTCGGGGTAGAGCCGGAGGGAGGCTACCCTCTCGTCTACTGGGGTAAACCCCAACGTACAGGCACACTACTAACTAGGTCACTCTACTGGATAATATTTATATTAACAATGATCACACTTCTTGCAGATTGACATTTTTCCTTCCACAATGTGTGTATAAAATAAATATAGGACTATAATGTTGGGTGGAAATCACAATTTATGGGTTGAACTGAGCTGCTTGGCGGAGGTCTGCTCTCTCTGAGTGCTTTTCTAGTTCTATATGTTCTTCCCCTAACCTCCACACAATAAGTAATATATGGAAGAATGAGGGAATTAAAGGTGTCTCAATCAACAACATGACAGCTTGTAGTGTGTGAGATTATTATTATCCACAATGATATTGATGAACCCAGGTTCTCCGAGGCATCAGCATCTGTTTAACTGTCATCACCTCCTATTTATTTTAAATGTAACACCTGAACTGGCCGAAAACCTCTATGTCATGGAAATTCTGTAAAAATAATGTGAATAATTGGCCAGATGGAAGTCATATTAATTTAATTACCCCATCAATTTGTGGTGAATCTGTGGACTGTACTATTTTTTACTCATTTATTGTCAAACCAGCTGTTGTAATCAGACTTCTCAACATTTTAAATCAGCAACAACCTTGAAAACAGGATCTAATGTCCTCTGTGCTTAGTCATTTAAGATATTGATGTTGAATGTTAGGAATAATTGTTGAATTTTAATGTCTACATTTTTTCTTTAGAAAAAAAAAAAAAAGACAGAGGTTGGATCCATATTCATCATTACCTGAACGTGTGTTCACTCAGTTACATGACACAGCTCGCTGTACCAACACAACTTCTGTATAAACCTGATGTTACAGCTCCAGTTATTTCAGAATGCTGCAGACTCTGTTGTCTTGCTCATAGAAGCCCTCTATCTCACAGAGGAGACATTTCAACACACTGAATGGTGTGAAACAGAATAATTTGACCTCTTTAACCTTGTAACTCCAAATTTTTTGCTATTTATGTATTCATTTTCAGAGTGGCACAGTGGCCCAGCGGGTAGTGCATCAAACAGTCATCAAACAGTCACTCAGGCTCACCGTATGAGTCTGAGCGACTGTCTGATGAAACTGTGTTTGCTGCCATTCCTGGTCAGGTCTCCTTTGAAAAAGTGATCTGCTGGTCTCAATGGGGCAAACCTGTTTAAATAAAGGTTAAATAAATAAATTAAATTAAATGAGCCTCACAACAAGAAGGTTGCTGGTTTGATCCCCATGTTGGTCAGGGCCCCTCTGTGTGGAGTCAGCATACTCTCCCTGTGCATGTGTGGGTTCTCTTCAGCCACTCTAGTTTCCTCCCACAGACCAGAAACATGCTCATAGGTTAAGTGGTGACTCTAAATTGCCCAGAATAGTTACTGTTTATTAATAGTCCACTGAACTTTATGTTTCAGTTCCTTAGACATTGTATACAAACATGTATATAAAGTTTTGGTTCGGCCGTGCTTGTTTTCATTACGTCTGCTTCCTTGTTCCTCAGTCAGCTCGCTTCTTGATTGGCTGCATTCATGTCACAATTCACAGAGTCATGATTCAGAAGTCGTCAGCTTTTCCCACACACATGAAGAATTTGGATTGTAAATACTGAGCAAGTTTAATATTTACGATTGTCAGCCCTTACTTGTTTCAGAGCCGATTATTGGGATAAATTAATTCTTAACACGCCTCAGACCACAGGATCATCTTATAGGATAATCTTATAAAACAGAAGATAATCTGGTGTTTGCCATCCTTGGTTGGCACGGAGGAAAGTCGAGACAGAAACAGTCCAATAATCTTTATGTGAGTACCCCACTTAAGGCTGAGCCCAGCCACCCTCCCCTTGAATCTCATTTCAACCGCTTGTATCCACGATCTCAATCTTTCGGTCATTACCCAGAGCTCATGGCCATAGGTAAGTAAAGAGTTATCACAGGCTTTCTCCGTGACCCGGCCGTCAAAAGGGAGCAGACATCAAATGTTTGATTTTACATTTTAAACCTAGGTCACAGTCTTCAAGGGGACAAGCACACACACTGCTGTTGTTTTGTTTTCTTTTTCTTTTTCCACCTTTTTCTGTGAGGACGAGCGTGCAAACTTGTTACAGACTTGACAAAGTATCTCATCTGTAGTTTCTCCTTGCTGCCCATGGACAAACCAGCATATCATCGCGAGAGCAATAGCAAGATACGGAATGCCCGGACTCAGCTGAGGAGCGCAGCGGACACTCCGAGCACACAGTGGATGCTCGGAGCGCAGCGTGGATGCTCGAAGCGGACCCTTTTTCCCTTTCTCTCTCCATCCAAACTCCGGAGGACCGAAGCAACTAAAAGTAAGAGGCTTATGTCTGGGCAGAGACAATTATTGTAGTGTGTAGTTTTATTCTTTTTGTGCTTGTGAGACCTGCTTTGATTTGTGCTGCATATCTTTTATTGTCGATCGTCCACCATGACCAGTTCATAAGTCAAATATCACTACTTCAAGGTCCAATAACCAACCGTCAAACTTTGGTTTACTGGCTCCATTACCGTGTAGTGATATTGTAATTATCTTCTGCAGGTGACGACTCTTTCTCTGGGTCTCTCTCTCTCTTGCTCTGATTTCTCTCTCTCTCTTTTCCAACCACACACATACACACATTCATCTTTCTCAAACAACATACACATTGGAGGTGTCTTTAGGTGACCACGTGATTTTGAATCCGTTACACAGAGGTTGCCTCAAAGACCTCCCCCCTTCTCTTTCTATGTTCACATGGTGTGCCGCCATCTTGGCTCTTTAAAACACACCCCTCATGTAACGTGACATTCCCCCTTTTTCTTCTCCTCTTGCTTCCCCTTCACTCACACACACACACACACACACACATGCATATGCCTCACCATTTGTGATAGCTATAATTGCTACTGCTGTGATTGTTGTTGCTTTCACTGATGTTGTTATTACATGTGTGTTAATCTGTTGCAGTTAGTATTTAGTGTTTTGCTTATGTTAATTGAATTATAATAGTTTTCATAAAAAGTAATATTTTTAAATAATTATTACTTTAAATAAATCCCATTATAAATTAATCTGTCATTATTTGTGATGATTGTGGTTATATAACTGTGATAATTGCTGGATTCATAACAGACAGTGCTTGAACCCCCTTTTTTTTTTTAAACCTTCTGAGACTTCATTCTGGTTCTGTCAATTTGGTGATTGGTCCCTGGTGACAGAGTGGTGCCCCGAGTTTAATGATTGCAATAAATATTAATAATTATTTTCAACAATTATTAATATTATTTGCCAATAGCCAAATTGCCCATACTAGCCCACAACATGTATCTGATTGGTTGACAGACTGACCAGGGCTGTTGTCTCTTCCTTTGAAATTCAAGCCTTAGGTCCCTAAACATTCCAAGATACTTTTTCATGAAAATGTGATGTTTGGATTTACAGTGTAAAAGCTCAGAGAAAACACTTAAGTTAAAAAGGTTGGATTAAATACTTTCTAGAAGGGATATGTCTGACCTGGATCCCTCTGTAGATCAACAGAACTGCAAGCTTCCAAACAACTTGACTTTGTAGCGTTCTGTTGTGTGGTCACAGAGATATTGTATCCCACTGGATCTGCAATATTTTGTAAGAGTAGGTGGTCTTTTTTCATCCTTTACATCCATCTTGTTTTAAACTTATTCATCTCCTATCTAAGTACATAATAGTCCATCCCAATATCTATCCATCTGTTCATTACTGCAGTGTTCCTCACTTTTATAAGTTACCATTCTGTTACACTGATAATGTTTAGGGTCAAATATCTAATTACATTTTTAAAAGAGTGAAGAAAGAGCCAAAGAAAGGAGGACAAACAAATCGATATTCAATTAAAGTCGATGTTGAACTGTTGGATTCCTCAGAGGATCTGAAGGAGCCACAGAGCAGACAGATGATTACCAGATTACCTGAACGTCAAAGGAATTGCAGCCCCCCACAGGTGGAAAAACTGCACATTCAAGGGCCCTACCCTATTAACAAATCAATTTTAGGTCAGTCCAGAAGTGTAATTTAGTGTCATGTTATAAAATCACCTCAGCTCTCATTAATTATAAGGGAGCGGGAGTAGAACCAGCCTTTAAATTACCCCTCTATGGCGGCATTTACATCAGCTGGTTTGTTCGCCTGCAGTGATCATTAGGAACCGACAGCACTTAATGGCTTATTAAGGCTCTCTAATTGAAATTAGCCCTCTAATTGTCTTATCATTAGTGCTGCTTTTAATGGCAGGTAAAAGACAAGGATACCCTTGAGTGTGGAGCCAAAGTGAAAAATAGTTTTCTTCAGTCGATGCTGCCTGAAGTTCTAACCTGACAAATGTAATCACTGCCTCTGCCACAGCCCATTTTGGTTTGACTGCTGCTTTTTTAAACTCAGCCAAATGTTGAAGATTATCACAGTAGTACAGGATGTCTTGCAGCTCCTAATGACCCTCATTGATGTAGAAAATATCTACTGAGATATTTATCTGCACACGTCCCACAGCACCAACTGTAATTTGTCCAGACTGGATGAAAGAAGATTGCTCTAAATGTTGGTGGCAAATGTCACTATGGCTGAGCAGAAAAGGAACCAAATGCTCAAAATGAAAGGTAGTCACTCAGACCTAACCCCACATTTCAAAATGGATGCCTTCCTCATCTGTTATGATATTTGCTTTCCATTCTGTCCACACTCCAGTTCAAAAAGAATTTTGATCACAGGAGAAAGTATTCTAACATGTTGTTAATAGCATGCAGCGACGTCCTTAACATGCAGAAATTTTCTCCACATTTCTCTGCAATGAACGTTTCAACAATCCTAAAGTCAAAGTTGATCTCATCTGAAAGCACCAATGTGTGCTGCAGGTCTTGTATTTTGGGGGTGTTTGTGTAAAAACTGAAAGCTTTCAGTCATGTGATTGGTGTGGAAGCCTGAAGAGTGAAAAGGGCTTAAAGTCATATCAGTGATTAGAGTTGGTTCAGGTTGTGGCTGTAATTGCAGCATAGCTCTTCATTTGGTTCATTTGACCTTCAAATTGGGTAGCATTGCGCCCTCTTGCTGCGGTTGCAGCTGTGGTCTTTTTTCCGACCTCCCGCCATGTGGCCTATTGTGATCCAGAAAAACACAAACAGACATTGAGGAATAACAGTTTAGCTCAAAGCAGCCTGGTTGTATTTAGAGCTATTAAATAAAGGTATTTATGCTGGGTCACATGACACTGGCATACTGACTGAAGTTATGCATAACAATATTGTGAGCAGATTGCTGAAAATTAATGTCTAAGGAGGATCAGAGGCTAATGTTAGCCCCATTCTGCAAAGTATTCTTTTTCACTGCAATGCTGGCATGCCTACTGCTGTAGTATTGGACATATTTAATCCACAATGCACTGCTGTCATGTAAAAACAACCTTGAAGCTAGAACCACTGAACATAACACTGAGCTGCGGCACAAGCTTTTTAATTTTTGCTAACAAAGTGACTCGTGTTTACATCAATCCACCACTGCAGATTTACAAGCATTATATTTAACTGAAAGTTTCAGGTTTACATCAGCTGCAGTACTTTCTGAATCAGTAAAACAGCAAAGTCTTAACCAGAGAGTCACTCCACTTTTAATTACAAACCACAACTGAAGGGAATACTTCCCCGTACACCTTCACCTGGAAGAAAATTTTAGCAGCATGAAATGCGTTGTCTATAGGAGTATGGACAAAGTGGTTTCAGGCGTATCGGCCTCTGTTTCGCTAAACCAATCAGAGTGTCAGCTCTCATTACTCTTCAATTTGGATGCACTGGGCGGCTGGCATCCTGTTATTTGATCTGCAGAGTTCACAGTTTGGTCTTAATTGGAGCTTGATTGTCTAATTTCTCTCCTCTTATTGTATCACTGCACTCAAAGAACGCACACAGAACACTGTATGAAATACGTTAATGCTCAGATTAAAGTGCTTTTTTTCATTAAAGCATCCCAGAGGATCAGAAACGATCAAAAAGACAAGTCCACATGAGCATAAAAGTGAAATCTCATTTATTATTTAAATCTCCAGTTTAAACCAACAGAATCACACTGCTGTATGTTTATGATAGACCTGTTTACTGTGCACTAAATAACTGTTGGAGTTAAACAGTTTATTCTCTCACTGCAGAGAAGCCAGGCTGTCTCTCAGCTCTCTGTACAGTTATAAACTCTAAACTAATTTATCAACAAATTTCCTGATGTTTAACAGTAAGGTTTGCTGCTCTGCATCCCATGAGTGAAACAAACTTAGTAAAGTGTGTGTCTAGTCTCTAAAGCATCCTAAAAATAACACGAACTCTCTGTACCACAGACTTAAGACTGTAGACCAGGTATAAGGAGGGTTAAAGGGCAGTCAGTTTCTGTGTCCTGAAGTAAGGAAATACTCCAGCCTGACCACTCCTCACTCAGACAAACACACCCCATCTACATGGTAAGTAAGGCCCTGTTTACATGGAGACACTCTCACATAAAGGTTTTTCCTTTGCATCTTCAAAAACAATCTGCGTTCAGACAAAGACTCGAGAACGACTTAAAATGCTGTAGCGTGCATGCCAGTCCAGTAGATGGCGATGTAGGTGTGCAGAGAAACAGCGCTGTCACAACACACGTACGAAGAAGAAAAACTTTTCACAAACAACAATGGCGAGTGGATGCACGAAGACGCAAGAGTTTCTTGTCTGGACAACAAATCTGTGTGGATAGTTTTGTTAGTTTTGTCTGGATAACAAACCGAGCACGGGGAGCAGCACACTTGTTACTTGGTAGACGGCCGAAGCTGTTGTTGTTCCTGGTATGTGCCTTCATGTGAAAGAGTACTGCGCATGCGTAGACGTCAGCGTTTCCCCCTGAAACGATGAATTCTGTTAACATGAGGCCGGGTGCTAATGCGTTTTGAAAACTCTCCGCCTTGGACCCTGGTTTCAAAAGTTTGTGGATTCAAGCACTCCGGCCGAAAATGGAGTCGTGTAAACAGGGCCTAAGATTAATGATAAATTTAAAGTGTTAAACTATTATTGTAATTAATCATATTGTCAAAAACCAGGATAATAGTTGACTTATTTAGCCTCAGTGGTTTGAACATACACTCTTATTTAAAACTGACCCCAGAATTCAGGAATCGAAGCCTGACTCCAAGAGGAGAACGAACTGCAAACCTTCCTCACTTAGATGCTAACAAATGGTGTGAGATGTGAAATGTGCCCTAATGGGTCAGTAATGTAAACTGTGGTGTGCTGATCTTACCTGCTCAGGTGGAACGCTGCGATGTCTGCAAAAACCTTGAGGAAAAAGTCATGTGGAGTAAGTGTCTTTCAGAGAAATATTAATTAAATTACTGTAAAAAGATCTAAAAGTTTGAAGACAAAATTCATTCAAAACTCTTCAAGGTTGAAAGAACTTATTGAAAAAGTCTAAAAATGTAGTTATTTACAACAGATTTAAATAGAATAAAATTGTAATAAAAAAAAATCAAGGAAAAAATAAGAATAAAAACTATTAAAAAAAAAAACAACTTATAATCATATCTCAGTGAGGCTTGGTCTCACATCACTGATATAAAATATAATAAATGAATATAGTATGACTAGGGCATAGGTATGGCATGGAGAAAACAGAACAAATTCAACAATTGCAAACATTTTCAATTCTTTGACACAAAGTCTGCTGAGGTATTAGCTAATGTAAATCAACATCCTTTAACATGAAACAAGTTTGTACCACTGTAGATGCCTCTTACCTACAAACAAAATAATGTTGTTTTGAGGTACTGTTTTAAACTATCAAAGATAAGTCCATATGACAGAACAATAACTTTTCTTTTAGTTTTGCCTTCATTTGCATGTCATTGAGAGTTTTAATGCCTCATGCCCGGTCAAAATAAGAAACAAAGTTTGAGGGTGTACTGTATTTCAGTGCTGTCCTGAGGAGCCACACGGACCCATCAATAATAAATGCAAAGCTCTGTTATTAGTATTCATGAAGAGGTGACGAGGTGCAGCAGAGATTTCTCTTTCCTGAATCTTAAATGCCACCCTGCTCTCACTCCATGGACGTCAAATACGGGAGCTTCATCAGTGATTCACTGCATCAAATTAACACACTCGAGTCATTGATTCAGACTGTTTACAGGTACAGACAAACTGAGTTTTCATAACTGGTTCATTTTAAGATAGTTTAAAAGTGAAGATTCTTTTGTTATATCATTTCTGTAGTAAATTTGCTAACATCACAACAGTTCCCAGAGTTTTTAAAGCAAGAGAATTCCAGGCATTGAGTGGCAAAGAGGACAGACTGACAACAATCAGGGGGGAATAAAACAGTCAAAAACCTAAATTCAGCATAAGTTTTATTTTTTAATTATTTGATAGAATTTACCAAGATCCTCGGTGCGTGTTATTGAAATATTTGGAGTTTTAACGTCAAGTATATAACAAAGACGAAGCTCTGCTGTTACAGCAACTGGTATCATAATGATGAAAATAAACCCCACTCATCTCTCTTTTCTCAAGTTTTTACTGTAAAGAAAAATCAAGACTTTACAATTTGATGAATCTTTCATAGTCCAGCAGATATGTAAAAAAAAATGTGCCTTTGGTGATACAAGCATGAAATTTGGCACACTGCTAGGGCAGTATCTTACAAAGATTTTTGGATATAGGGACATTCCAGATTCTTTCCAGGGGCCAAAATGGCAGCCATTTTACAAAATAGCCGATTTTGTGTTGTATGCGACTTAGGATTCATGTGAATACAACCATATTTACTTATTGAAGAAGCATACCAGTGGTTTTATTCAACTAAATATTTATTGTAGCAAATAAGAGACAGCAAATAACCTAACATCAACTTACATAGTCAAAATTATACAGTGGAACCTCTAGATCCAGGTAACAAAATTTACTATATGCATAGATGCATGTGTACATGTTAACATACATGTAATTAGCATCTGTGATCTCTCTTGTCCCAACACATGGTTCTACTCTCTCGTACACTCCCCACCACAGTGACACAGAGCTGTGCACTGGAGTGCAGCCTTGGCACACTTGCACTGTCCTCTGCATCCCTTTTTGCAGCCACACCTTAGTAGTTGCCGACATGCCTCAGTTGCCTCTGGGAGGGTTGTCCAGTATATGTCCCAGCCATTATCGGTGTGAACCCACCCCCAGTCACTGGGCGATGGGAGCTCTGGTGTGGACACCATCATCTGGCCCCAACAGTAGCCGGCTTGGTAAGCAGCTCTCTTGATGTGCTGTTTCAGGGCTTCTCAAATTGGTGGGAGAGCATCTATTGATCTGCCAGTCTGGGTGAACAGGTGCTTGCGACACTCATTGACATGTTCCTGACTACTGGTGCGATCATAGAGCAAAACAACAAAACGCTCCAGTGCATCCATGTGGTCATCTATGGCTGAAGGAGTTGGCGAGGCAGCCAAGGCACAGAATGCTGCAGTGACATCAGTGACCTCATCACAGGCTTTCCAGGTTTCCCATGCTTTTTTCTTCCCCCTGCCTCCGAAGCTTGAAACGGTGTCACATCCAGTGAGGGCATGGAAGAATGGCAACCCTCGACACTTGTTAGGTCCCAGTGCCACAGCCATCTCGTGAGCGGCCAAGAACCTGAAGTTCTTTCCTGTGCCAAAGGCAACCCAGAGCTCATCAATGTCCAGACGTCCAGCTGCTGTCACTGCAAGAACCATGACATCAGTGTCTACTGTCCGGATCGACACTTTGCTGTATCCCTGCCTCACAGCGTCTTCAACATGGAGTAGCATTCTGGTATCAGCCTCCTCGTGGCTACAAGGGGCAAGGCCAGCAACATCTCGGGCCTGTGTACAAACCACATCTTTGTGGTGGGTGCTGATGACTTGTTTGTCTGTGTCTGTTGTTGCTATCCTGGTGGCTAGGAAGTCAAACAGCTCCATCTTGTTCTCATCTGTGCGAAGAAAGGTCTGCCAGTTTCCAGGAATGGAACTAGATGGCTTGACTCATCTCCTGATGCCTTTGCCTCGCTTCTTCCTAGTGCCTGCCTTCAAACTGTCTGTGAGGTATTCATCCCAGACAATATCCACCCTGCTCGTATGCTGCAGCTGAGATGTGATGTATGGCAAGAATACTTGTGATGCATAGTCGTTGAAGGTCTTTGCTGGGCCAGGTGGCAGCATATTGATGATCGCTGCACCATCAAGTATGATGACTTCAACTGCTGGACTAGCAGCAGCAGCAGCGGTAGCAGCATTCTCCTGTGGATGGACCAGATCTTCTAAGCAGCCAACCAGATCAGATTTTGTTCCAAGTATCATCTCGCCCATGTTTGACAGTGCAGGGGGACATGCTTGGTTCTCGTGTGCGAAGAACTCATCGAGATCTCCATCACGTATCTGGGACGCAATGAACAACCTAGAGAACAGGGAGCAGTCGTTCTTCAGAGATGACACCTGCAGCTGTGTTCTTGACTTATCTCTGACTGGAGGTCGGCTGAAAAGAGGGAGGTTGTTTCTCTTGATTGGGTCAGTGATTGGCTTTGTCTGGTTGACAAGTCTCTCATGGACATAGGAGTCATGATGTTCTTGTCCCAGCTTCTCGATCTCGCCTACAGTGTTGATAACTGCTGGGTCTGCCAGGTCTCTGCTGTCTAGCACCAGGAGATCCTTGCTGTCATCACAAAATTGGTTGCCCATCTCTCCTATGACTTGAGTGAGTGAACGCACATCTCTAGCAAAGGCTCCCTGTGTGTGCTTGGTCTGCTCGTGGTGTTTGTGATCAGCCTTCTTGGTCTCTGATGTGGCCTGGAACTCAGTGATCACTCTGGCCATCTCTGGACCCAGACACCATCCGTCCCCTTAACTAATGCGTTATTCTGCTTGTGCGCTTAAAACCAAATCAATAGGAACACACCATTGTAGTTTTAACATTTCTATTATGCAATTATAAAAATGATACAGAGAGTACTTCAATATTGATTTTGCAAATTTGTGCATTTAATCACTACATTGCTAGCTACTGGTATGTAATTATTAATGGAGATATTCATATGGGGTCTAAGTTCCTTTCACCAAGTTTGATTTTTTTTATCCATTTATATTTCCAGGAACAATATTCAGTTGTCATTCAGATGCATGATTATTTTTCAGAGCTCTTATTCCAGCCATGCATTATTGTGATGGTAAACTGTTATCTATGCCCCTCATAGGCCACCGTAGATGCATATTATTAGTCAAATATGAAATAGATAATAAAGCATGTGCATACTAGTTGATAATAATCATATTATACTCAATACATTGTGTTTTGCACCAAGCACATATGACTTTGCTGATCTTGTAGGCAGAGGTTAGTTATTCGTGGTAGACATTTTGTAAAATGGCCACCATTTTGACCCTAGGGGTGATCTGGAATGTCCCTATATCCAAAATGTTTCCTAAGGGTATGCTATAACTGTGTACCAAATTTCATGCTTGTATCATCAAAGGCACAAAACTACCAGAATATTTCACAGATCTGCTGGACTATCACAAAATAAACATCAATATCTTAAATGATAATGCACTGAGGATGTCAGATTATGTTTTCATGCTTGTAAACCCAGAGAAATCTGATTACAATGGTGGGTTTAACAGTATATGATTTAGAAAAAAGTTAAGTTCAGAGTTTTACCACAAATTTATCAAATGAATAAACTAATACGACTTCCATTTGGCCATTTACTTTAGGATTATTTTTGTGTTTTTTCATAAAATAAAGGTTTCCAACCAGTTTAAGTGTCACAGCAAACTTAAAGGGGGGCAACAACAGCTAAATGGATGCTAAAGCTGTATGCTCAGAGACAGCTGTCATCCATCCCATGATGGATACACATATAATCACAGATACAGAGTTAGAGTCACTACAGGGTTTGATCATATGGGAATATGCAAATTAATGCTGCTTTGTGAGTGTACAATTATGGCTCCAAAAACCTTATTTCGTCATTTTAAATATAAACCAGGGTAACAGACTGTGTTTGTCTTTGTGTGTGTCCATAGATTTTTGTGTCTTTCTGCATGTTTTAGCGGTCTGTCCCCTTTTGACGTCTAACTTCATCACCAAGGTCTGTTTTTAAGCTGTGTGCCACACAGCAGTCTGATCAGCTCTTTAGGGGATATAACTCCCTCTCCAGCAGAAGAAAACTGTAAAATTACTTTTAACTGTTGCTCTGTCACTGTGTCTTCTAATTTATTTTGGAGGAATTTTCATGATGGCCCTGAAATGCAAACCACAACAGCAAGGGGTCTGCTGCCTTTTCAATCAACAGAGCCATTTTCCATTCATGTTCTGAAGAACTCATTCATGCACAAGTACTTTTGTCTTATCGGACTGAACGCTTCCCCGCCATTGACGAGTTTTTCCATCATTCTGTGTTTTTTTAAATCTGGTAGTTGACTCTCTTACTTGAAGAAGTTCTCCTGTGACCGTAAACAAACTCAGTGTGTGCGCTTTCTCCGTAGGTGTGCAATATGTGTACCTGATCAGACTGGAGAGGCTGACGAGTGGTTTTCGTCGTGTTATCAATACATTGTGTAACTATAAGCGTAGCTATCTATTTCATGAACTTGTATTGATGTTATCCATTGATACATTTAATTTTATCTCCATAAAAAAATCCCCGGCGGGTGGGCTTCTCCTCACTGGTTGTCATCGCTCAAATGGAGCCGAGGCCACAGAAAGTATTTTACAGTAAATCCACAGGGATTTAAATAATATTCTGATAAATCATCCTCCCGATGAGCAGACAAGGGACCAAAACGTCACAAATGAGTACTTTAAATGAACACAGTCGTCCGTTTAGGTCTGATTTTTGCACAGCGTCAGCACTTTTTTTCTGTCTTTCATCTCAAAGTGCACCTCGGCTCTGTCGTTCCCTCAGTGAGTTTTCTTGTTTGTTTTGACAGTCACAGGAGGGCAGAACCTCTCCCCTGTCTTAGAGTTTTTAGCCATAATGTTCGTGATAATCTATCCCAAGACAAAGACGCTAAGGGCAGAATCACTTCTGGGTCACAGGTTGAATGGCGCCTTCGTCCAATCTAGTTCTCCTTCTCTCTCTCTTCACACACACACTCGTCCAATCAGCGATGACTGATGTGGCCAACAAGTATCTACCTCTTCTGGTAGCTTAATGTTGATGTGTTTAGTTCTTTGCCGTAGTGTTTTTTAATTCACCATAGTGTTTAGTTATTTGCCATAGTGTTTAGGTATTCGCCGTTGTGTGTAGTTATTTGCTGTAGTGTTTAGCTATTTGCCGTTGTGTTTAGTTCGTTGCTGTTGTGGTTTGCACTTCAGGGCCACCATATATTTCAGCGCTGCTCCTTGGCTCAATAACTGGACCTGAGTTAAATTAAAGCCTGTGCACAGTTTAAGATGAAAGTGTTGATTATTACAATAATTCATCTACCTAGACAGCAGGAGGGAACGGCCCAGCAGTACCTATAAACAATGTCAAGTGCAAACTTGTGAGTAATCATTAACATTCATTCAGCTCCACTGTCGTTATGATAATCATGGCTCAGCCAGTCAGGAGATGCCGGAGGCCTGACGGCGGCTCAGACACAGACACAGCCTTCAGATGTGGAGAAGGTCTTTTTCACATGATGGAAAGAAGTGTTTCATTATCTGTGGAGCAGCGCTCTGTGGCTCACTATGAGGAAAAATCTTTTTTTCATGAGCAACCTGGTCTCACTTTTGGTAAACCCTAATTTGCAAAAAAGTTGGGACGGGGCTGTGATGTGCACTGGAGATCGGGGCCAAAGGTCACGTCCTGCAGGCAGCTGAACTCTTAAAAACTTTTTTCCTCAAGAAAGACAAAAGAAATGCCTTTCCCCTGATTTCTTTAAAAAATATCCTGCATTGTGTCTTCTTCTCTCTTTTTGGACATGTTTGCTGAGTTGGGGCACCACAGCAGTGGCTCTTGGACGCTCCTCGGCTCAACTTTTTTAAAGATGTTACACATCACTGAGAAGATCATAAGTGGTCCATGTAAGTAATTTATTTATAATCACATTAAAAAGCTCCCTTGCTTGTTAGTCATATATATATAATGACAACTGAGTGAAAATATGAATGAAAGTATTGTTAATAATTTCAAATCAATAATTTAATGATCCCAAAAGGGTCCCGCTGATTGGATCTGGCATTTACACAGCATGGAACACAAAGCTTGTCAACCTCTCTGTTTGGTCCTCTCCCTCTGTACTGCTACAGCGCAGTCTCTCTCCCACCTCTCTCTCTGTCCCTGCATATCATGCACAGCGTCTCATGACAGCAGAAACATCACTACAAATAACACCATTAGGAGGTTTATTACGTTTCCAGCAGTTTTGTGGTAGCGTTGTTTTTCTGAGTCAAATGGCTTTTCAGTAGATTAGTTATTTTTTACTAAACAAGTAGTGCAGTTGTGTTTAGAGATGCTACATTTCCCTTTTCAAAGAGGAAGAGCAGCAGATCGCTGTCACTTAGGGCATGTGCAAAAGATCACACACATAGATACACAGACAGTGACTGTTTCTGCATGAGGGTCTTTTCACCTAATGTTCACAGTCTTCGTCTGTGCTGCGGCTGGACCTGCAGGCAGACGGGCACAAGCATGCACACACTGTGAATACACACACAGGTGTTTCCTGTACAAATGGACGTAAACACATTTAAAGTTCACTTTCACCAGAGCAGACTATGAGGTGCTCAATGCAAGAAGAAACAATGGACAAGTTGGATGTCAGATTAGGGGAGACAGGGACAGTGTGAGCCTCTGAGGTAAGTTGAGCAACCTCCTGTTTTTAGGCAACAGTCTTTATATTTTTGTCTATTCGTTGTCAGACAACAGTAATGTCATCAAAATATGCAATAAAGTAACCAGGAAGAAAGCAGAGACCATTTAAGTGTTTATTTTAAAAAGAAGACATTACAAAATGCTTCACAGTTGCATCAAATATTTTAAAAAGCAGAAGAAAGAGATGTAACAGAAGAGAAGAATATTTCATTACAGCTGTCAGGTTAAATAAATAAAGCAGTCAAACTAAATATAAAATAGATCATAGGGAAGAAACCCCTAGCTGAGATCTGGACTACATCCTAAAAGGCTGTGTCATTTATGAAATGAGAAAAATTTTAAATGAAACATTATATTTGACACAGAGGCTCATAAAATAATAAAATAAAAATAATAAGATAATTTTACTTGATATTTCTCTTGATACTGGAAACATTGGAGCAGATGTCTCATTGTATTTTAATTATTTTATTTTTTTAACAATATTAATACTTGTACTGTAATGATATGGATTTTGAGTCTGGAATAAAGTGTCTATAAAGTGTGTAAGACTTTGGGCCTGATCTACTAACCAGGTTAAGTGAGGATTGCGTCTGTCAAATGAACAAAATAGCACAAGCAATCCATTAAGCGTGTTTGCCTTCATGAATATGCAGAATACATGCAGATTATCAGAACCTGCAAAATACTGGGAGAAGGAGATGCAAATCTGATCATTTAGCACCCGCAATCTGATTTATCAAACCCAAAACTGATTGCAAATGGTATTGATGTATCAATGGTTTTTCCCGCAGGATTATTTGGCTGAAGGCTGCGCACACGAGCAGTAACCCGCAAGTCATTGCAGGTTACTATTTGAATGCAGTGGAGGAGTTCGGTGGATGCCCGAGAATCGTACGTACTGATTTTGGAACTGAGAATGTGACTGTGCGGGACATCCAATTGTTCTTCCGACGTGATGGAGAAGATGACAGGGCAGGAGACCGAAGTTACATCTCCGACGCCAGTACTGCGAATCAACGCATAGAATGCTGGTGGGGCATGCTGCGCAGACAAGGTGCTTAATACTGGATGGAGTTCTTCGTACAGCTGAAAGATGAGGGTCTTTTTGATGGAGATTTCCTGGACAAGGCATTAGTGCAGCTGTGCTTTAAAAACATAATCCAGGTTTGTTTACACTAAATGTTGCGGGGTTATGACTTCAATGTAAGGTGACTAAGCCTACTGTTGTACATGTACTCCTTTCTTTATTTATAATTATTATTATACTGATATAATTATTTTACAATATAATTATTAATAATTATTATTAATAAATACTTTTGATGTTTTTCTGATATATTTTAAATTATTTTACAGGAAGAACTGAATGAGATTGTGGCTGTATGGAATGCACACCGGATCCAACCAACGAGAAACCTGATGCAACCTAGCAGGATCCCAAATGCAATGTTCATGGCACCCCAGCTATGGGGTACACATGACTTCACGGTCTCACCAAACACCGCGGATCTAGAGTGAGCCAAGGACTTGTGCCTTTTCCTCACTGCAGTACCCTGTCATGAGGACATTTTTGAGCTATGCATAACACTAATGGATGAGCTGAATTTGAGTTTCCCCAATGATAGACACCAGGCTTTGGACCTTTACATTGCACTCAGGGATGCTATCCACTCCCAGTTGTGAACACAGCACAACTATGCAGTTACTAAACATGCTAGGGAGGTGGCCCGGCTTCAGCACCAAGGAGAGCGCCATAGTCAATACTGGTCAGGGGTCAGTCAGAGCTCATTACAGTGACGCCAGTAGTTTAATTTTATCTTTCTAAGTTTGTTGTAACACATTACTATTGTCTTATTCATCAATCACACTCATCATTAGAGTGACTACTGGTTAACTTGACATTACTGCTTACCAGTTTCCCAAGCATACTGTATAGTTTGTTTGTTTTTGGGGGATGACGTTTGTTTCCATTCATTTCAACTCTGAAAATCTACTTGTGGATGCTGGAAACTTGCTTAGCATAGGTAATTGAATAAAATCAAGTTCAAGGAGGAACCTCAAATTTTGATGCCGGGAACTCTAACTGTTCCATTTTAAAAGCTGCACTGTCAATGGCTATGGAAAAAATCCATAGGAGAGAGTCACCAGAGTTTTAGTTCTAGTTTCCATTCTATCAAATGTGGTTTGCATGCCAAGGGTGTATTTTTGCTTATTTTCTGCAGATGTGCCTATGTGTCTTGGAAATATATTTTTATAAAAATGAAGCTTACTGGTATTAAAGAACAACTTTGTGTGCATTAAACAATAAATGTGAAAATTTCCTTGTTACTGTATGTTTTGTTCCTATAATTAAAAATAAATAGGCTATGAATGACTTTTAGCCAATAATATGATCAATAGGGAGTGGGAAATATTTTTTAATAAAGGTAAAAAACATCAGCATATAAACAAGTGTTCAAATACAGAATTGCACATCATGCCTTGTAGTTTTCTTTTTTCCTGTAAATACACTGAACTATAACATTCAACCGTTAAATGCTGTTTCACTTCTTGAGGAACACTGCATAACCTACCTTTTACTTTTTCACACACACATGCTGAAACAAAACAACAAATTCAAGCACTATCCCAAACTATGCAATAGTAAAACTGTGCATTACATCAGTTACGCCTTTTAAAATAACCAGAAAAACTGGTGACAGCTGTAGTAAATAAATCCAAACCTTTCAAGAAAACAAAAAGCTGTTTTAATTGGTTCAAATAGGTTCAAGTAGCCCAATAATTAATTAATTGAAATTTGCTTATCAATATGAGCCATAAATTCTAAATAGTGTGGGTTTACTGTACACCATGTACAGTATGACAGCAATTTCAGGTAAGCAAACTAAACAATTTACCCATCATGTAAACAACAAAATAATTTAACAAGGCAACATTCATCTTGTAACATCACAAGCAGCCATTGTTAAAACAGTATCTCAGTGTCTTTTGTAATACATGTGTTACAACCCTGTAACAAAAAAATTTGGGAGTACTCCTTTAACACATATTGGCACCGGGTTAGCAATGGGTTGTAAAAGGTAATCTTTCAAACGAAATTTGTAAAACAAACCAGGCTTTCAGAGAACACAAGGCACTTTTTAAGCCATATCCATGACCCAGACCGAGCTGTGTAGAATGTTGTCAAAGTCACCGCAGAGGTCTGGGTAATTTTGATAATTCACAGGTAGCAAGAGATTGCATCCACATGTGTGAGCTTGGGGGTGAAGTCACTTGTTTCCGTGAAGGTCACTGTGATCTCCTTCCCAAGTAAAAGATCAGCACCTGTGCAGAAACGGAGGAAGAGCTTCAGATCGCTGTCAGTCATCTCCCCAATATATCTCTTAAGGTGTCTGGCCACTCGGTTCTGTGTGGAACTCATGTCTTGTGGAAACTTTAGGATTTCTTTCACACGCTTAGGATTTGGAACTCGCTCCAACATGAGCTCTGCTAGTCTCTGTGGTGTCAAGGTTTCAGCAAGATTGCTCAGGATAGGCCTCCAAGATTCAATGACAAACATGGGAGTTTGTATGAGGGCTTTGTGACCCAACTGTGACAGAAGTGCTGAAATATTTTCTGCTGTGGGGATCTGGTGACACTCATGTGCATCTAGGGTGTCGATGAGTGATTCTTGGTCGACAGATTGAAAGTTGTCCAATGCCTGCCCAAGGGTTACCTTGTCTTGTTTCGATACGTAGTGCATGAATGAATCTCTGATGCTGCTGTAGGTGGTACCATAAAGGGCTTCCTCCATGAATGGAAGGGAGAGTTGTACAGGGAAATACTCCACTGCAAGCCACCCTTTAACAAGAACTCTTGCAATAGATTGCCATTCATGAATTTGGTACTCGTGTCATAGGAAGGGGACCCTGACATCTGCCCCCAAAGTGCACCTGCTATAGAATTCACTCCAGAATTCACATAAGCAGTCACGGAAAACACCAGTGCCGTGTCCCGGTTCTAACTTTCCATTCTGAAGTTTCATGCGGACATCCAATTCGTGCACCATAATAGCTGGGTCACTGAATATTCTCATCAGGTCAGTGAGATCGTATCCTCTTCGCACTTCAATCACTGTCTTGCATTTTCAATATCTTCCAGGATAGTGTCATCTAGATCCTGTGAGTCACCACTAATTCCTGCTCCAACTATGACCTCATTATCATAAGAGTCGTCAAACAGGGGATTTATCTCTTTGATTGGACTACCATGTCTGTCTGTGTTGCCTGTGAGGGTCTCCTCCCAGTGGCCCATCTCTGTTGCCTGTTCTTTGGGTTCAAACATTTCATCTGATTGTATTAACAGTAGTTGCTGGTTCATCATGTCTTGTGGATCCTCTGAGTCAAACATGGTCATGTCAATTGTAACCAACTGCTGGTTATTATACTGGGGAAGTACAGCTGGCCCAGCCTCTATCTCAGGTGCTTCTTTGTCTGCACATGAATCTTCCACGTTAACAACAGTTGTCCCTGTCTCTTCTTCTACAACATGGGCATTGTCCATGTTCTCCTTCTATTTTGTGAAAAGATACAACTTGAGGACTTTCACCTTACATGCTGCATATAACTCCTCTACTGTACAACTCTTGTCGACCATTCGGTGAGAGATATCCCCAATGTGACACTGAAGATCTTCAAGCTCCAAATAAGGTGACTTTCCATCTGGGAAAAACCAGCCCTCTGCCATTTTTTGCATTTCCTTTACGGTTGTCTTTATATCTAGGGTTTCACGCCTTAACCCTCCTCCTTTTGGCTCTCGAACTTGCTTGAACTCTCTGTCTTTCTCATTGTAGTTCATCCAGCCAATTGTAACCCGCTTTTGCTTCTTCTTGGCACTTTTGTTTCCCAAAAATTTCTTTGCAATTTCCACTCTCTACATTTCCTTGGGGCTTGGATTTTTATTGGAGAGTTTTGATCTTAATCTCTCCAACAAGTGACTCTTCCTTTCTGTGTTCTTTTTATCTGCATTTCTGTCAGTAGATTGTTGCTTAAGACAGAAGGCCACCACAGCCAATCAATCGATCACCGTAGTGGGGGATGGACTTGGCTAGATTGTCATCTGACATCAATGGAATCACATGGGCATCAATATGTGGAAAGTAAACATTTGAAAGAAAAGTTAGCATACTAATTTCAATGATATAATTGATTCAACTTGTATTGCAATAACACACAAACAAAAACAGAAGCCATTAAAAGTATGTTTTTAAATTAAGTTTCAGTCACAATAACTTTTTGCGACCAAACAACCTCAAAATGACAGAAGACCATGAGCACTTTACAGTAGCTGTCATTTTAAGCCTATAACATTTTTAAGACTTCAACAGTTAGCCTATAAATCTCTGTAGGCCTTATCATATCTATTTAAAATCAAATGCATATCCAAATTTATCAGCAATTTGTGGTATTTGCCAAGATATCTTTTGGTTTTGTGACAACAAAGAAGGCTAAATTAGAGCTATATTTTTTTACTGACATTTTTCCTGTAACTTTTGACTTAATTCCAGAAAAAAAATAATTAAACAATAGTCCAAAAAATATATATTGGCATAAGGGAAATATAGGTCATTAACATGCTACCTTATCTTCGTGAATCCTAGAGATGTTTGCTTCATCAACATTCCGTTACCGTAGGAACTCCATTAGTGATGAGTGGCACTCCATGTCCCTCAGAAGAGTAACATTAATGTGTTAACAGTCTGTATGGTAACACATTTCATCCCACCTGTATAGATTCAGGACAACCATGGCTATAGGCTGATGTAACTCAATTATGTCTTCATGCAGCGTAAAAAAAATTAAAAGCTATAAATTATTGGAAAAAAAGAAGAACGATATTGAATTTTTCTGATTTTATCATTTTAAAAATTGAAAAAATCAGGAATTAGTATACACAACACATTTCCAGGTCCCCTCAAGCCCATGGAACATAGAAAAATAGTTGTGGTGGCTCTACATTCAAGGATTCCACAAATGTTTCTCATATGATGATGGAATTCCAGGTGTTTTTACAAATATCCATTCCAACCCCTTAGAAGCTTTACCAGCCTTCTCTCTGTGCCCTTAGGGCTTTGGTGTGTAATACACTTCATGGCCACAGGGGGGCTCTAAGCCTAATCCTAACCGTTTTCCCTGTGCAAGGTCTTCAACCTGCGTGAAGCTGGTCCCCAGGTCTTCAACCTGCGTGAAGCTGGCCCCCCACCCCATGCAAAATTTCGGGAAAATAGTTTCCTTAGTGCTTCGTTTGTGCTGGTTTGTGCTGCAAAACTTGTCGTTTCCCTAAGTTATTGCATATTATTTTATAGGTCATCCAGAGTTCACCCAGCCCCCCATTTGCTCCAAATGAACCCAAAATAGTGCCGTTCGTTAGTGCTCCGTTTGTGCTGGTTTGTGCCGTTAAAACTTTCGTTTGTCCTGCTACGGTTTTGTAAACATTTTATTTTCTGGCGATGACGTCACCGCCAGAAATGCTCTCATGCGAGTGCTCTTTATTTGTTTGGGCTGCAGTCAAACAAAGCTCGTCTCATGCTACCACACTGAGTAGCCTAAATCGCTCATTTTGTTTTTAGTTCCATGTACCTTTGTATGTTTCTGTGCTTTTATCATACTTCAAGCTCCTGCAATGCCACTGTTGCAGGATGAGCTTCAGGTAAACACGTAAACACTGTTGTAGAGTCGTTTTTTACTGCAGTCAGGAGAGCCGCCGTGCATAAAACACTAGTCAAGCCAGCCGCCGCTTGAAAAACGATGCGCGTCTAGACGGAATATTATGCCACGGGTTTTTGGAGCAACCAAAAAGGATGAACCCCGCTCCGTATTTCAAAAACTTTTCATTGAATATGACACGAAGGTGAAACAAAACAGTTATATCAACATTAATAACAGACCTTCATGTTTTAAGCTGTTTGTCTAACAAGTTTTTAACACATTTTAGCTTTAAATATGATAAAATATCAAAGAGAGCTTTGATATTGTTCTCATTTTGATTATTTGATAAAAAAAAAAAAAAAACAAATCTGTGATAGGTGACAAAGATCTTACACTGGATTCTGCTGCCTATAATTAAAGGTGAAATCCTTTCAAATTGAATAGAGACGCTTGCATATGTCATACTTTATTTAAAAAAAAAAAACTATGACAGGTGACAAAGATCTTATGTACACTGGATTCTCTTGGTCCCTGACTGTCACCCTGGAAATTTTTAACAGATTTTATGGTATAGATTTTTTTTTTTTTTAATTTAAGGTGAAAGCTAATGCAGTTTGAACATAATTCACCTTAAACAAATAATTTAAAAAACTATAACAGTGATGGACTATTTGGTGGTATCCTACTCTGTGCAACAATTTGGCCCTTCAGAAATGTGAATTATTGGGTCCCTCCTCATAGTCAAATTTGCCTTGTTCTGTTTTAGATTTTAACAAATGTATTCTAATAATACATTAAAATAGGGGGCAGATAAAGACTGTCTGTTAACAAATCATATGATCATGTAAGTGTGCCAACCCACACTTCCAATTTTGTAAATAAAATGTCTGAATGTTGTTTTCTTCACTGTGTGTGTGAAAATCAGTGTTCCTCTGCTCCCTGACAGTCATCGTGTAAATTTCAGCAATTTTTCCTGTATAGTTTTTTTAATTATTTATTTAAGGTGAATTATGTTCAAACTGCATTGAGATGCTTGCATATTTTAGTAATATTTCATAGTTTATTTTTAAAAAATCGATGATAGATGACAAAGATATTAAACTGGATCCTTCTCTCTTGTCCCAGAATGTCATCCTGGAGGTTTTCAGCAGATATCACTTATCATCGATTTAAAAAAAAAGAAAGAAAGAAAGAAAGAAAGACATTATGAAGCATGACTAAAATACACAAGCATCTCAATTCAGATTGAACATCTTTCACCTTAAATTAAAAAAAAAAAAAAATCTATACCGTAAAATCTGTTAAAAATTTCCAGGGTGACAGTCAGGGACCAAGAGAATCCAGTGTACATAAGATCTTTGTCACCTATCATAGTTTTTTTCTTTTAAATAAAGTACGACATATGCAAGCATCTCAATTCAATTTGAAAGGATTTTACCTTTAATTATAGGCAGCAGAATCCAGTGTAAGATCTTTGTCACCTATCACAGATTTGTTTTGTTTTTTTTATCAAATAATCAAAATGAGAAAAATATCAAAGCTCTCTTTGATATTTTATCATATTTAAAGCTAAAATGTGTTAAAAACTTGTTAGACAAACAGCTTAAAACATGAAGGTCTGTTATTAATGTTGATATAACTGTTTTGTTTCACCTTCGTGTCATATTCAATGAAAAGTTTTTGAAATACGGAGCGGCGTTCATCCTTTTTGGTTGCTCCAAGCACTCGTGGCATAATATTCCGTCTAGACCCGCATCGTTTTTCAAGCGGCGGCTGGCTTGACTAGTGTTTTACGCATGCCGCTCTCCTGACTGCAGTAAAAAACGACTCTACAACAGTGTTTACGTGTTTACCTGAAGCTCATCCTGCAACGGTGGTATTGCAGGAGCTTGAAGTATGATAAAAGCACAGAAACATACAAAGGTACATGGAACTAAAAACAACATGAGTGATCTAGGCTACTTGGTATGGTAGCATGAGATGAGCCTTGTTTGACTGCAGCCAAAACAAATAAAGAGCACTCGCATGAGAGCATTTCCGGCAGTGACGTCATCGCCAGAAAATAAAACGTTTACAAAACCGTAGCAGGACAAATGAAAGTTTTAACGGCACAAACCAGCACAAACGGAGCACTAACGAACGGCACCATTTTGGGTTCATTTGGAGCAAATGGGGGGCTGGGTGAACTCTGGATGACCTATAAAATAATATGCAATAACTTAAAAACAATAGCAGCACAAACAACATTTTTTGCAGCACAAACCAGCACAAACGAAGCACTAACGAAACAGACTATTTTCCCGAAATTTTGCGTGGGGTGGGGGGCCAGCTTCACGCAGGTGGTCTGAAGGCACTGAGAGAGGCCATAGACTGTAGATAGTGTGAGCTGGTGTGAGGGACAGTGATACCTGCAGGACGCTGTGGAGGGAAGCACACTCAAAATTCACTGGATTCTTCAGATGCTTGTGCTGGTCGGATGTAATCCATTCAGGGCTTGTTGAAAGCCATATGAAGCATAAAATTACTTGTTTTTGACAGAATTCAGCTAGAGTAAACGATACATTTTCTACAAATTTTCAAAAACACATGAAAATCAAATAAATTTGGATTAAAGTCAGTCACTTTGCGGGCTGCGAGGCCATCTTGATGACGTCACTGGTGGTGCCTTCAGGTACTGACGGAAAGTTGAAACTCTGACGATTAAGCCAGTTTTTTCGGTTTTTAGATTGGACAAACGGTTCTTAAACGGCAGTTTATTAAAAATAAGTGGAAGTTTTAACCCCCCAGCGGGTTTGGGACCCTGAGGGTTTTTAATAAAGCTGGATGAACCTCCGTGGTTGCTGTCACGGTAATGGCTAATCCCCGATAGCCAGCTGCGGATCGGAAACAGTGCCGCTCGTCTCAGCTCGGTTGTGTGAATAGCATAGCGTTCCCTCGCTATAATAAAGTGAGGGAACGCCTTATTTATCCCATTACCTCACTATAATATAGCGAGGTAACCCTTTATTTATCCCGTTCCCTCGCTTTATTATAGCGAGGGTACATCTTATTTATCCCATTGCCTCACTATAATATAGCAAGGTAACACTTTATTTATCCCATTCCCTTGCTTTATTATAGCGAGGGAACGCCTTATTTATCCCGTTCCCTCACTATATTATAGTGAGGTAACGCTTTAATAACGCGTGCCCACACTATAGAAGGCGTTCCCTCACTTTAATAAAATATTCTGCACCCTGACACCTCCGGGGCTCCGTATTTTTCTCAGTTTATAACATGTTTTGTTATCGTGTGATATCACAATTCACACAAGAGCTTGTGGCTCTCCGGGGATCTTGTGCAATCTCCCTACAAAGTGCTTCCAGTGGGGATTGTCGGTTGAAGCAAGACCGCGGAGTTTTATGTGGAATTGTAGGGTAAGACTGCTTCACATGAGGGGTTTTTGGTGATAAAGCTGTGTAATGATGTGAATGATGTCATTTAGATCAGTGGTTCCAAACCTCTTTCCTCAGAGCCCCCCCATTTGCATCCAAGGGAGCCCGAGCCCCCCTGGACCCGCATGGGAAAAAAAGGAATGCATTATTTTCAGAAATGAACATGAATTTTAATATCTGCATTAGAAACTTTAACATGGAGAATGTCTCACTTTTGGTAAAAAGAAAACTTTCTTCCTTAACACTCCAAATGAAGCTCTGAAGGCATATGTCCACCAAAAGAAAATAAAAACAGTGATTACTGGCTTAATAAATCAGTTTTTTGTCAATAACCAGTTCTTTTTTCATTCAGAAACAGAATTATGCTATTTTACACACATCCACATTTACTTGAAAGTAAGAACAATACTAAGAATAATTTAAAACTTGTTTGCATGTGTGCAGAACTTTTGATAAATGGCTAAAAAAGGTAATTAGAGACAATGACAAAATTTATTCTCAAATACGTTTCAAAAGCAAAAAACATTTTTCCTTTTTGACGTTATCATCTTGTTCATAATCTAATGACCTCCTTGGGTTTGCATATCTCTGACGAGAAAAGGAATGTCAGGTGTGACGTTTGTGGCTGCAAGCCTGAAATCCTGGTGGACATTGAGCCTGTTACGGGCTTTTGTCTTTATTGTAACTAGCGCACTGAAGGCCGTCTCAGACAGGTATATGGTGCTGAATGGAAGAATAACCCTCCGTATTGCATGCATGGCCAGCTGGGGTGCAACAGCGTGTCCTTTCACTATCCAAAACTTTTTGTATCTGTTCTCCTGGAAGTATTTCCTTGACACTGAACCAGCTTGGAGGTCGGCAAGCTCATCTTCACAACCGACGTATTCCACGTCCTGAAGGCTGGAGGTGTAGGGATCGACCACCCACGCTTCTTTTGAAAAGTACTCATCAACATCAGCAAAGCGGGACTTCATGTCTTCCTGCAGCAGGTTCATGTGCCACGTAAAGACACACAGAGCACCCCCCGACTATTTCATGAGCTGTGGAAACTATTGCAAGTCTCCTTTTGACATTTTTCCTGATCTGTACTCCAGTTTACGCACAAAAGGATCCAGAGCGTCTTTACAATGTACAATGTTCGATTCCGGTCCCTGCATCCGCTTGTTTGTCTCGGTGTACAGAGTGAATGTGTCCGCCAGGTATGCTGTTTTGATCGAAAACACATCAGTAGATTGCTTGCACAGCTGTGGGTTGTGATCTTGCAAAAACTCCTTTATTTATTTATTTTTTTGCAGTTCTGTAAAACACACAAGCACTTTTCCACGGGACAGCCAGCGCACCTCTGTGTGCAATAATAGCGTCTGGTACACTTCATCCTCACTCATTTATAAAGTTTACAACTTTAATGACAGTTGCCAATGTGTTATTTAGGTCCTCTGAAAGTTTTTTGCTGGCTAATGCTTGGCGATGCAGCATGCAATGAAACATTACGCACCGCGGTGCCCTTTCCTTCAGCCGGCTATTGAATCCCTTGTTTTTTCCCCATCATTGCTGCAACCCCGTCTGTGCAACATGCAATGAGGTTCATCCATTCGTCCAAAGGGGACGTTTCTAAGCATCTTGTGCGGCTGGTTTTGGCAGTCATGAGCCATCTTATCAATTCTGTCTTTGACAGTGTTGTCAGGGAGAGGAGTAGTTTTCACTTTATCAGCTACCTGAGTTCCACACAGTCTCTCCACAATTTTCACACAGGCGGGTCATTAGCTGCTCTCCGATAATGTGTGGCTTTTTTCATTCCCTTTCGGGGTTGCAGGGGGGGCTGGAGCCTATCCCAGCTGTCATTGGGCGAGAGGCGGGGTACACCCTGAACCGGTCGCCAGTCGATTGCAGGGCAACATATAGAGACAGACAACCATTCACGCTCACACCTAAGGGCAATTTAGAGTGACCAATTAACCTAATGAGCATGTTTTTGGTCTGTGGGAGGAAGCAGAAGTGCCCGGAGAGAACCCACGCATGCACGGGAAGAACATGCAAACTTCACACAGAAAGGCCCTGCCCGACCCGGGAATCGAACCGACGACCTTCTTGCTGTGAGGCACGTGCACTACCTGCTGCGCCACCGTGCCGCCCTGTGTGGCTTTTTAGCCTTTGCAATTAATAATGAGCACTCAAATGAGGCTTCTGTTGCTCTGTGCAAATCATTGCCAGCTCTTTCAAATACTTTTCTGATGTCTTTGGACCTTTTTGCAAGTGCCAGTTGCTTTTTTCGCCCAAAAAATTCCAGGCTTTTACCAGTTGTCTCCAGGTGTTTTGTTTCCTGGTGTCGTTTACTGGGCTTCATGCTGTCATTGGCTAGCATCTACACCGCCAGTGACACACTCTGGCCGAGACCCGTCCTGTCCCTCGATAAAGCCAAAGTTCAAGGTAACTCCCAAGATAAAGCCTTACTTTCTTTTTCGACACAGCTGAATCCTCAACAGTTTTACGTTTCTCAGACATGTTTATGATGTTCTTGCAGTAATATAAAGCCAAGTGGGTAAGCTGATGATGAGTGATGGACAGCGGGGGTCACGTAGGCTGACAGGTACTCGGTGGGTGAGTGAAAGGTGTGCAGAGGTGTGCCTGACCACATAGCCTGGTGTTTTTCAGAGTACAAAAAAAATATTTGGATTGCACAGTTTTCCATGTAGATTTTTTTTATTATGACGCCATTAGTGTTCTCATCATTAGTTTAATGACTATAAGCAAATCTAATTTTGACACCCTCAAGGAAGTCAAAGCCTTGCGCCCCTCCGAGCTCTCTGGGGGGTGGGGGGTGGGGGGTGGACCCAAGGTTGGGAATCTAGGAATTAGATTATGTTTAATTAGAATCAGAAAAGGAAAATTAAAAATGATGGATAAAAATATGGCATGAGGGAAAAGTGACAAACTTGTCCGTCAAAAAGACAGACAGTAAAAAAGGTTACCACAAACTCTGGTCAGAAATAAAAAACAGTATAGACACATTGTCCATCCAGCAATGCCAGTTTTTAGCTGTGTGCTTTTCACAGATGGCCTCCAAAATCACGTTTCTTCTGGCAATGCTGCGATGTCACTGTTGGAGTTCACCAGTGTGTTTATTTGCCTCTAACTCCATGGTGTCAAACTTCATTTTTCGTTTACGGCCCCTCTGCTCTCCCAAACTCTCCATAGTGACAGTCGGTAGCACAGGCAAAATCCTCCTTTAAAGGGGGTGGTCCACACCACTTTTGCACCTGTTATCAATTGCACATGCAGTCATAGTAGATCACCTGCAACACGCCCACTAATAGCACGTGCAATTTTTTAATTTGCACACACAATTTAGTGCTTGTTATTTGGGATCTTAGTAGATCAGGCACTTTAGGTACAGGTCTGAGTTCTGCCACATTCAGAAGTACCCTGGAGAGGACCTTCAGTGAGTGGAGCACTAAGAACTGCCTCCTGAAGAACACCTCCAACACCACGGAGATGGTCACTGACCTTAGGAGGTTGAGGGGGTTTAAACCTATAAGGACTAGGTGTGCACCTTGACAACAAGATGCCGGGGGCAGAGCCGGATCTTCTTCCTCAGGAGGCTCAGTTCATCGATGTATGCAGTGATATATGGTGTATCAATCAGTGGTCTCCAGTGTTCTGGTCTATACTGCAGTCTGCTGGGGGTGCAGCATGACTGATAGGAACACCAGGAGGCAGAAGAAGAAGGCTGGCTCTGTGCTTGGCAGGAGTTTGGACTCACTGTAGACTGTGGTGGAGAGACATGGACAGCACAGTGCAGGCCAGCTTGGCAAATAGTAACCATTCCCTCCACAACATCCTGGGGGAAGAGAAGCAGCAGCAGTGGGAGACTCATCTCACTGCTGCAAGACTGAGAGGTTCAGGAGATCCTTTGTTCCCACAGACATCAGACTGAACAACACCCTGAACAAAGGCAGTGGACTTTGACCTGGACTGATCATTACACTACTACTGCTGCTGAATACCAAGGGGATTAATATAGTATCTATCTATCTATCTATCTATCTATCTATCTATCTATCTATCTAGCATTCTTTCTAATTATGCCATCAAGTTTGCAGTTTGATTCTTTAACAAGCACACCATGAAAACCAAGTTGAAGATACTTTGGCACTGTTTCAAGCTTATGCATGAGTGAGGTTTAGATTCTATCTCTCACTTTAAAGATGGCTGGTTAAGGTTGGCTGGTCTGTACCAGAAACTCCAGGGCTGTAAAAGAGTCCCCCTCTGGCCCTGCGTGTAGGTGTAAGTGAAAAGAGGACAGGTTTGCAGGTGTGCAGAAAGGCTACACGAGGACAGCCTCGGTGCTCTCAGGGACCTTCCCAAAGTTTACTATTACCCTCACATCAGGACACACTGTCACGTTGAGAAACCCTCAGCTGCTCTGAGGAACACACACCGTGCTTTTTGTGAAGTTCATCAACAAAACAACAAAAAACACGCACATTCACAGGACTCCCTCTGGTCACACACGTTTAAAATGTGACGGGCAGATGTTCATTTTAGGGATAAACTCTGAGATTGGAGTGAGCAGCCGCAGAGCCGTGATGAGTTTTATTCAGCCGGGCGTGTGTGTGCGCACAAACACGCTTCTGCACGCACAAACAAACCACTCAGCCGGCTTTCTTTTGCAGCCTCTGTCAGAGCCCATAACACAGAAAGTATATTCAGCAGGCAGAGGAGATGCTTCCTGACAAGATAAAACGCTGTTGTGGTGAGGACATAAACCGCTGTGAGAACATCCAGGAAACCAGGACGCTGTGAGTGTGAGTGTGTGAGTGTGGCTGTGTTTAGGGTGTTCCCTCGTGTGATTCCACGTCAGACAACATCTGCATCACTCTGACTGCTCCTCTGTTGTTGGCTCTCCAACATGTGGACTTTGAATATAAAAGCCACCTGTCTTTGTCGTTTTACACCTCTTTTATCAGAAAGTCAGAAGTGAATATTGGCCACTGCAGGAAGTTTTAGTGAGTAAATCCTCTGTCTACCAGGTAGTGCCCTTAAAAAGCAACCAGTCAGGCAGAACAATGCACGTCATTTGTTGTGTAATGTAGCCTCCTGACTCTAGTTGGGGCTGTAGCTGAAGTAACTCATTCTGCTTGCCGGCTCATTGCTGCACTAGACCTGGAATTACCCAACCTGCGTTGAGCAATAACTTAATAACAATATCATTAAGCTTGAAGTAGCTCAAGGTATTCTGTGCCATAAAATAAGTTTAGTTTAGGCTGTGACTAATGGCACTGGCATATTGACTGCAGCGATTTGTAACCATATTCTGGACTTGTAGGTCTTAACCTGTCAAGAGTACCAGAGGTGGTGGTGCTAACAATGCTAACAATAGCTACTATTTACTGGATACATTAGCTAACATTAGCTTGCTTGCTTTTGGGATAATTGGCCAATTACAAGCGACAATGCTCTGCTTTTCATTGTCCCGCTATGTTATTTCCCAACACCTAAACCGAAATCTGTTCTGAGACCGAGACAGCGGTTTTCATTGTTCATCTAGAGGTGTGTGAGAATGCCATCCAAACCAAAAAACGACCAAACCAGGCAAGCAAACCAAAAAGCATTGTTTGTGGTTTGAACTGCATGCACCACTGAAATTCTCTTAACAGGTTAAAATTCACAACTCTATTGAGAGCACAGTTACAAATCATCCCTGAATATATGCCATTTTCAACTGAGCAGCCTAGAAACAACTTTATCTTTATTTAATTACTCAAAATACACATGAGCCGCTTCATGCTAAACATTGTAGTACTCGAAGCCGAGTGCCTTATAGTCATAGTGCAACAATAGCCTGGATTCCAGGAACAAAGACTGTAACTACAGCTCCAACCTAATCTGCCTAAGTGGCCCATGATCATTATACACAACATTTGACAAAAGTTCTGCATGAAAGAAAACCAAACCAAGTCAAAAATGAAGCAATGTAGCAACTTCAGCACAAAACTGAACCAAGTCTGCTAAAATTAAAGGTATGAAAGCAACCTTACTTTTCTTATATCGTGTCTCTCCTCAAGTGTCTCGTTGAAAGTTGAGAAGTTGAAAAAATAAATTAGAATTATAAAATGAATGAGTTTAGAAATATTTATATAAAGAGTATTACAAAAGGAGATTAAAAATGAATCAGACCCAGAACAGATCGCTGTGGGGCACCTTGACCTACTCTGAATTCCCTAAAGCAGTTTAAACTACTCCCTGTGACCTTCAAAAGGAGCAATAAATCTTTCAAAGGAAGATTCACTTAACTAAAAAAGCTTTTACACTGTCAGCAGAGACGATGGCGATAGCTCCTGACGCTGACAGTATAATTTATTACAAATTATTTAGGATCAACACAGTTGTGTAATCCCTGCAGCCCCCAAAGGTCTGAGATTTATGAGCTATAAACCCACTTTACAACCTCCTTTTTATGAGTGCTTCATGTCTGTCAGCTTCCCGCACAATCTCAGCATTCAACAGAGCATGCTCAAACGAGCAGGGACAGCATGTGGGGATTTTCAATTAGCCGTTCTTCCAAAAGCTCCCTTTATTATTGTAATTCCCCTCTGACCCTGCCTTTTAGAAATCGACTCAGCAGTGAGACATTCAGAGTGCTTTAAAGACACGTGAGCTGAAGCTTTGCTCTGTTGTTTTATTTATTTTTCATTTACTCATCAATCCCCTCTCCCACCTCAGCCCACCCTCCTCTACCCTCCGCCTCTTGGAAGACTCCATTAGCGACGCCGCTCTGGTAGGCGAGATGTGATGAAGTTAGGTGAGGATCATAAATGCGATCATGTCAGTTTCACTTGGGTGTGATGATGATGGGCCTGAGCACACACACATCTGCAAAGGAGATGGGCAGAGATGGAGGAGCTGATGGAAATAAATAGAGGGCACATAAAAGATCAGAAACAAATCAAGGAAAAGGACTTGGAGGGAAATTATCAAAAGTAAAGTCAGAGAGGGAGTCATGGGTGTCTCAGTAGAATATTGACTCAGACAGCTCTGGTTAAAGCTGTTCTAATATTTCAGTTTTTATATCAAATAACAATAATAATAATAAAAAAGAAGAAAATACACATTTTACTTATGAAGTGATTTTTAGAGACTCAAAGATGCTATACTTTTAGTAAAAGTAAAAATAAAAAACATAAATTGGACCAAATAAACCAAAGAAGCTGTGATGTGCTGTTCCAAAGGCTCTCCAACACTTTGTCCAGCCCTTGTTTCCGGTTCCATAAAACCTGATTATTGTAACAGAGCTGTCTTATTTTTTACTTCATGTCATTTTGCTTTCAAGTTCCTGTTTTATTTTGCAAATACCTATCTTCCTCTCCTTCAGTTCCAGTTTCGTCTCCCTGTGTGATTATCTGACCACTCCCCAAAGTGTTTCACCTGTGTCTGGTTACCTGCACTCCCTATCCCTTTAAATACCCTGCATGCTCACTCACAGTTTGCCAGATCAAGTCACGTCCGTGTAGTTATCCAGCACTCTTTTCTGAGTAGATCACAGTATTTTTTGACCTGTTTCTGCTTCCCGTTTTTTTGATTCCTCGCCTGCTGACTCTGCGCTTCTGCCTGTTTATCTGCTTCCTGGTAATGACCCTCCTTCTGAATAAAGACAGCGCCCATGATCACCATACCCAAAGCGACACCAAGTGCCCCAGCTTTATCTCCCATCTTTAGCCCTGGCACTGGTGGCAACGTCCAGTTAAAGTGGTTTTCAAGGATAAAATTCTGATTCAGTGAAATTGGTTTTAAATGCAGAGAAAACTAAAATCACGTTTTTTTCACACAAGCATGAAATAACAGAGCAGGTCAAGTCCATGACAACGATCAAGGCCAAACAGATAGAGCTGGTCGCCAGTTATGAGTACCTCGGCTTTCTGCTTGACCAGGAGCCATTATTTCAGATTCACACTGCCAACCTGGTCCGTAAACTGAAGGTAAAATTTGGATTATACTGTCAGAATAAATCCTGTTTTTCCCTCAGAGATCGGAAATACCTTGTATCTGCAACATACAGTATATGTCACTGATTGATTATGGTGATGTCTTGTACATGAGTGCCTCGACCAAATGTCTCCGGACTTTGTTTATCACTGTGCATTACGTTTTGTTACTGGTTGCTGTTGCCTCACTCACCGCTGTGAGCTCAATGCCAAAGCTCAGTGGCCCTCCCAGAGCTCCAGGAGGTACACCCACTGGATGATGTTGATTTATAATTCTCTCCTTGGATCCGAACTGAACTGGGAAACAGGCTTTTTGTTATCCTGCCCCCACAGCCTGGAACACCATACAGACAGAACTGAAAATGTCAGAACTGGTTTCATTTAAAGCTTTTCATTCCATTTTACTCACAAGGCAGCGAGAATCCTATGAGCAATGTCTGTGCTTTTAAATTGTTGCTGTCCCTAAAACTGTTGCACTTTCACTGTGAATTCATTGAATCCCTTGCCATATTTATTGTTTTGCTATTTATTGCCTTAAACTTTTACCTTGAAATTGTATTATGATGTGTGCTGCTGACCTCTTGGCCAGGTCACCCTTGTAAATGAGACCATGATCTCAGTTGGATTTACCTGGTTAAATAAAGGTTAAATAAAATAAAAATTAAATTAAATTAAATGGGCGCACACACATTCTCAGACAAAACATCATTCAAGAAATTATTCCTTCACCGTTTTATCTTTGTTGTAGCCAAATTATGTTTGGTGCCTCCTATCAAGAAGGTTGCAGGTTCAATCCCCAGGTTGGGCAGTGCCTTTCTGTGTGGAGTTTGCATGTTCTTCCCGTGCATGTTTGGGTTCTCTCCAGGCACTCTGGCTTCCTCCCACAGACCAAAAACATGCTCAGTAGGTTGATTGGTGACTCTAAATTGCTCTTAGGTATGAGTGTGAGTATGAATGGTTGTCTCTCTATGTGGCCCTGTGATTGGCTGGTTGAGAGTGTACCTCGCCTCCCACCAAAAGTCAGCTGAGATAGCCCCCTGTGACCCCGAAAGGGATAATGGTTAGATACTTGATGGGGTGACAGCAAAGCACTGTCACCTCAAAGCTGACAGTGCTTTGCTGTTTAGCTCCTTGAGCCCACTCAGATCTGAACCTGAACAAAGTGTCTTAGTTCATTTGTTCCTGAAATCGTTGGAAACATTACTTCAAAGGGTGTGAAGAACAATACAAGAACATTCCTACTTCTTCACGTTATGTTCCCAAACATCCTCCTGCGGTGAGTTTACAGGCTTTCCTGCAGTGTGTGTGTGTGTGTGTGTGTAAGCTGCAGCTTAAAGACTTGGGGTCCATCTCTCTGATAGGCTGGCCTCTGCAGGTTTGGTCAATGGAGGAGGACGTCCCCTCCTCAAGGTATCCTGCTGAGGTGTAGGTGGTTCCTCTGACAGCTTCTGATGGGAAAATTGTTACTCGTGAGTCTATAACACTGGGTGACTTTATTCCAAAGAAGAAAAAACATGACAGAGAAAATGATATGCCTATACTCTCTGTTTTTATGTACAGGGCTTTAAAGATGGTAAAACCCCCGGCATAAACTGCTGTTTCAATCCAAATGTGGAGTTTGGAACTTCAGCTCAACTGACTCTTAGACTTAGATGCTGTGTTGATGTGGGATTTAAGGCCATGGGTCTTTGTTTTCAAAGGTGACGTGTTACTGGACAGAACTGGACTCCAAACATGGCGGAAATTCTGAGAGTCAGAGTAACATAATAAACTGTTATAATAAATATCATTGTTACATACTTGTTGTCAACTAATGACCTGTGGTCAGACCTCACCATCATCAGCATCATCTGAACTCCATTTCTATGATATTTTCCTTCATCCACTGTTGGAACTGTCTCGTTCTTATGGTGTTATGGAGTTACCATTTTAACTGCTGATTTCGTGCCAACTGTGCTGATAGATGTCGTAGTGAAAGCACCGGAAAGGGCAGAGGGTGACCCCTTCAGTGCTTCACTTTTATTAATCAGTGTATCAAAGAGTACTTCATTAGTTCATATGTGAGAAAATACAGCCAAGGAAACCAAGCTAACACGAACATACCTAAGGACAAGATCAATCATACTGTCAACACCAAGTCACCAATGTACAGTCAGCAGTTGAATTCCTACACCAAACTTTTTTCCTTGTTTCCCGACATTCAAAGGAGGATTTTTGTCATCAGCCGGATGAACTGTTATGTTTATGTCTGTTCAGTCTGGCACATTATTCATATGTTGATGATTATGGCCTTGATTTATCAGTTTGTCTTTAAAACGTTCTGTTGTTGTGGTTCCTGCTGCTGTGATCAATCTCTCATCTCTCCTCTACCTCTACACTGATCCTTCTGGTGGGATGTAGACTGCAGCTGATGTCTGTATTGCATTTCTTCTGAATGAAGTGCTCAACTGGCGTGCTGAATTGACGCAGGGGATGTGTGGCGGCCATCATGTGAAAACATTCGCATAGTTAAAAGCAAGAATATCTCCAGCTTTACTGTCATCTATGGACTCTTTAAAAAAGATGGATGCATGATAGTTCAACAAAAAAGTGAAGACAAATTATTGGAGCTGCCCAAACTGCCTGGCTGCAGTTTGGATAAGACCTCCACCCTCCCCCTGTTAGCAGTATGGGTCCAACTGTTATATAATGAAAACAACAAAAATAATCTTTTTTCACTCATGTTTGTTATCCAAAATCCCCAAATTTCCACATGGCCCATCCATGCAACTACATCAAATCTCCTTCAAGTGCAGTCTACAGGTCAGTTTCTTCATCCTGCCAGGAGTGGCTATACACATACACATACAGCCGTGTATCACACATGAGCGTATTTAGCAGTCCCTTATATGTCAAAATTTGCACTCCTTATGAAATCCATCTTAGATGCAGATCTAACTATTAGGACAGATACTGACGGACAAGTTTTTGTATGAATGTAAAAAAAAAACTCTGACCTGCAAATGGCTTATTAAGCAGCTTGTGACTTGACTTTGGCTCGCCCCCATGACCTCCAATTCGACTCAGAGTCTGAGGGAAGAGTCTCACAGCCATTTTTTTTTTTTTTCTGTGTGTGTGTATTTGGTTCATTGTAGAAATTGCATGTCAGTCCCTCAAGTCACAAATACCCCTCAGCATCTCTGGTGCATGAGATCAAACTCCATGCAGACGAATACGGCACCTGATACAGCCACAGAATGGCAGGCTTGACATGCTCATGGTTTCCTCCCTGATTTTGTGAAGAAGCCTGTGATTTATGGTAAAGACAGTGTAAAGTTTTTAATGTTTAACTTAAAAACAATTGTATTGTTTGACCAACTTTAAACCTGTAGGCTCAAAATGCATACTGAATGGATATGGTAATATTTTTAATCCTAAAGTGAATAGAAAACACTCCCTTTAGAGTATTAAAAGTTCATTTTAAAGCTGTCTTAGTTCAGCTTTTCCCTTTTGTTCAAAACATACAAACTCATAAGATCCTTTTCACAGCAGCAGCAGCAGCCCCTGCTGTCCTCCCCCTCCCTCTGTGAATCAGGTCACTCGGATCAGTAAGCGGGTGATATATCAAATGCTGCCATACATGCATGAAGCTGGTGCTGTTAGCTTCTGGCACTAGACCTTCTGTCTGCAGAACAGGCTATATAAATATCTCCACAGAGCACTGTGGTGTACATGCTGTATTATGGCTGAGAACAGAGAGTGTGCACCTATTTCTGTTTTTTTTTATACCTGACAGAATTAAAGATAAATGTGTGAAACCTCAAAGAAATTCATGCTACTGTAAATTTGCACTTCAAACACAGCGAGGTCTAGGTTCACCGTTGTTCACAACACAGTAGGAAATGTTCACTGCTGCCTTTGTTGTGTTACTGTACTGAAGAATAATGGCAGGGAATAAATAGTATCACCTACAACGACAAGTTCTAAGAATATCAGCTCCATTATTACATTTAACATTCAACATTATTTAATTTATGACCATTCGTCAGTCTTTTTCATGTTTGTGTAAGAGCCTCTGGTGGTTTATTGATACTCTCAAAAAAAGGCTAAGTTATGCTGCAGACACACAAGAGAATGAAAAATGTGTATACAGTATCTGAATATGATGCCATTCTGCACAGTGTTTTGTCATGCAGCACAGGTGTCTTTCCTATTTTCCATCTGTCACAGCTGCCATTTTTATGCCTCACGCTGTTACAACAGCAAATTCACACATGCTACCATTAGTGCCAATGAGTGTTTGTCTGAAAATAAGGAGTGGTCAAGTACACAGTGAGCTTGTTCATATGTTGAAGATGCTGAAAATGACTCCATCTTAAATTGCTAAAAACCCTGGTCTGTATTTTAAACTCTATAGTGCAGTATTTCTGCTATGAATAGGGGACATTAGAAAGACACATACACATCCCTGAGGTCAGAACACAGCATGAGATCAAAGCAGTTTGCTGAGGTACAACCAAACAAAGAGGCCGGTCCATGGGAAAGTTAAGCATCATGGAGTGTCAAAACGAGTGTGCAATCAATGCTGTTTACAGTTTGCCTACACAACTAAATTACTTGGAGCTCTTGGCCCCATCTGCATCAATGTGGGGCAGTGATTTTTTTGTTTGTCTGTTTTTTGCATGCCAAAGATCAAGCCAACATTCAAAGTCCACTATGTTCTTGTCCTTTGCAAAATAGTCCTTTAAAAGAGAGAGTCTGATTTCTCTGTTCATATTCATTTTTATCTAATGATAATAATATCTAATGAATTGATACCAATAGAAAGTATCAGGTTCCTCACCAAAAACTGACCTTTCTGCCTCTTGATGTCACACATCAACGCATCATGAAGACAATTTATGGAAAGTCACCAAACATTCATTCATTTCTAAGCTTACCTTAATCATATCTGTAACCACTGGTCAGCTTGTTTGGTTAGACAATTAAATTTAACTCAAATTCAGCACAGATTTCAACATTCTAATGTAATAATACAATTTTTACAAACAGGACTCAAACTTATCAGTCTTCTTTTTTATGCTGATGTGCTTTGAACATGATAACAGTCACCTGTTTGACACTGTTTACAACAATGTCAAAGAGTGCAGGTGGAAGAGCGCATGAGCACAAGGTTTAACCAAGAGTTCATCTCAGGTTGTACTCTGTTGTTTATCACAGCAGTAACAGAGTCAGAGGGCTGAGTGCATAGTCTGTGATGCCAAGCTACACAAAAGATATGTGAAGATCAGGTCATCCTTTCAAAATAAAACTTTTTGGTCTCTGTTATTCAACAAATGGTAAATAAATAAATTATTTTTGCTTCTCTACAGCCCCAACTGCTGTCATGTGGTTGTTATTGACTAGCTTGTGTTAAGGTGCAGTCTAATAGAGTTCGTAAATGGCATAACAGGTGAGAGGGTAGAATATGTGGCACAGATCCAGCCACTTCATTTTCCCCACCCCGCCAACTGCCTGCCAACTTCCAACAAGTTACTGGCCAAATACTATCTAACAGAAGCCCCCCACTATCTGGGGTTGTGTCTAAATTTCGCTGGAAACATGAGATGGTGCAAGAGTAGGTGCCAAATCAACAGAGAGCTAGCTTAAAACCACAAATTCAAACACGTGGCTTAAAGTTTACAATTTATTTCTCTCAGGGAGGGCAGGCCTCGTCATGGACCTGCCACGGACCAGCCAAGACCCTATCAGGGAAAGTTTTAAGAGGCTGCAACTGCAATGTTATTTTAACTCTCATGCCAAGACATATTTATGACATTTTTGACCTTTACCAAGCAGTTGAGCTGCGAGTTTGCACTAAAAGTGGTGATTACATAGCAATAGTCAAATGAGAACAGCCATTTGGTGCTGGGACTGTGGCATGGTGGTTGGTGACCTTTGGCCTATGTGTTCACCATTAAAATGAACAACAAGTCTGTCAACTATTTATTAGACCAAACTTTACTAAAATGTACATGTTGATTTGGCCTTATAGGTAGACAGAAGGGGTAGCATGGTGTCTGGCAGTGTACTCCCCATGCATGCATGGGTTCTCTCCGAGCACTCTGGCTTCCTCCTACAGACCAAAAATATGCTAATTAGGTTGACTGGTGACTCTAAAGCCCTTAGGTGTGAATGTGAATGTGAACGACTGTCTGTCTATGTGGGCCTGCGATCGGCTGGCAAGTGGTCCAGGTTGTACCCCGCCTCATGCCCAATGTCAGCTGGGATAGGCTCCAGTAACCCCCCCAACCACCACCACCACCACCACCACCCCCACCTCGTGACCCCAAAAGGGATAAGTGGTATAAATGATGGATGGAAGGTACAAAGAAAAATCACAAGAGTAAAATACAGTTAATAAGAAGGTTGGTCAGGCCGAGTAAACAATAAAAGTATGTGTGGGTGTCAGTAAAACAAAAACATAGTTTTATGTCCTTTATGCCATTTAGAAACTTTATTTGACTGCATATTAAGTTCAGCACCTATCAGTATCTGTCTAGTTAATTTTCTTTTTGTCTCGTTTTGCTAACCCTTGTCTCTGGTCTCTTTCAGTTCCTGTCGTGCTGGTTCCCTCACCTGTGATCACCGGGTCCCTCCCTAATGTTTCGCACCTGTGTCTTGTTATACTCACCCCCTTTCCTTCTTAAGCTCTGGTGTTCCCTCACTTCCCTGCCAGATTATCACTACTCACTAGTCGATTCTCCAGCCTTAGAAAACTTCTAGATTGCTCTTGTGTTTGACCCAGCCTGATCTCGACCCGACTTAGCCTACGGACGAATTACCTCTGCCTGATTATTTGCCTTCCCGTGTACCGAACCTTGCTTCCGAATTAAAGACCTGACTTGTGAAAACCTGAACTGTCTCTGCTGATTGAATCCTTACCTTGTGCCTGATAGTATAATCTGGCCAGGAATGGATTCAAAAGGGATAGATCCGTCCCTGGTCCCACTCCCGTCGGCAGACCCGTGGGTCTCTCAAGAGGAGCAAATCAACATTCTGCGCCAAGAGGTGCGGGAACTCTCCGGGCGGCAGGAGCACCTCCTTTCATCGGTGGGAACACAGATGAATTACATGGCGGAACAGCTACAGAGGCTACAGCTTCCCCTGGCACCGGAGCAGCCCAGCTACTCATCTGCTCCACTTTCTCAGGAGGCTTACTCCACTTCGCCTCCCTCGGCGGCTCCCCTCCCCGGGTTCAGCTCTGCCCTCCCGTCAGATTCTCTGGGGACTCAGGTGACTGTCGTCCTTTCATTTCCCAGTGCGAGCTACATTATGAGTTCCAAGCAAACTCTTTTCCCTCCGAGAGAGCAAAGATTGCCTTCATGATCTCTCACCTGACGGGGAGAGCAGAGGCGTGGGCTACGGCGGAGTGGAATCGCCGATCCCCTTGCTGCCGTTCGATCCAGGCTTTCTGTGACGCCCTGACCCAGGTGTTCCAACACACACACCCGGGACGCGAGGCGGCGCGGGCGCTCACCTCGCTGAAGCAGGGGAGGCGGAGGGTGGCGGACTACGTCATCCAGTTCCGGACATTGGCGGCAGAGAGCGACAGGAATCAGACTGCGCTTTCGGACGCCTTCTTCGGGGGTCTTTCAGAGACGCTTAAGGATCACCTGACCCCCCTCGATCTCCCCGAACAACTGGTGCCTTTGATCGCATTGGCCTGTAAGATCGACAAAAGACTGTTTGAGAGAGAGAAGGAGAAGATTCGTGCAGCGAGACCTCCCTCTTCCCTTCCCCTCCGGCCCGAGTGGACGAAGTTAGAGGTAAGGGGACCACCAACATCTTCGCCAGCTGCCACTGCTTCCTCCGGAGGGGAGGAGCCCATGCAGGTCGGAAGAACCAGCCTTTCACCCGAGGAGAGGCATCGTCGGATGAGCGAGGGACTCTGTATCTATTGTGGCCACCCCGGCCATTTTCTGATGAACTGTCCTCTTCGTAAGACCGGTGCCAGAGAGAAAAAGAAGCCGGTGTTGATGAGTCAGACTACCTTATCCTCACATATTACTCGCCAACTCACACCGGTTGTTCTGACCTCTTCCTCTCTCTCACGCAGACAACCAGCTCTTATTGACTCTGGAGCGGACGCTAATCTCATTGATAGTAGTTTAGTGCATGAACTGAAGCTACTTTCCTTGCCACTTCCTCAACCCTTAGATGCTAGCGCATTAGATGGCAGACTGTTGTGTAGGGTAACTCACAGCACTTCTCCCTTAATCCTCACCTTCCCGGATGGTCATACTGAAGAGATTAGTTTTCATATCTATAACGCTCCTCAGCACCCATTAATCCTTGGGTATCCCTGGCTGTGCGCTCACAATCCCCAAATTAACTGGTCATCTGGCGCCATCTCTCGGTGGGGAGAGGGTTGTGCAGGCAGGTGTTTTTCCCCTCTGGCCCATTCTGAATCCTCCCCATTACCGACTGAGGGCTTGGGGGGTGAGGACATTGATCTGAGTAAGGTTCCAGCCTGTTACCATGACTTAAAGGAAGTTTTTAGCAAAAGAAAGGCCATGTCTCTGCCGCCACACCGCCCCTATGACTGCCCCATAGAACTTTTACCTGGTACAACTCCCCCCAAGGGGCGACTCTTCTCCCTTTCAGGCCCTGAAACTAAAGCTATGGAAGACTACATCAAATCCTCCCTAGACTCTGGCATTATTCGCCCCTCCTCTTCTCCAGTAGGAGCTGGGTTCTTTTTTATAGAAAAGAAAGACAAGACACTCCGGCCCTGCATTGATTTTAGGGGTCTAAATGACATTACTGTTAAGAATCACTACCCCTTGCCACTCATATCATCAGGCTTTGAACTTCTCCAGGGTGCTAAGGTCTTTACCAAGTTGGATTTACGAAACGCCTACCATCTGGTCTGCATCAGGGAAGGCGATGAGTGAAAAACGGCGTTTAACACCCCCAGCGGCCACTATGAGTACTTGGTGATGCCTTTTGGTTTAACAAATGCCCCCGCTGTGTTGCAAGCATTTGTCAATGATGTCCTGAGAGACTTCCTTAACATGTTTGTCTTTGTCTATTTAGACGATATCCTCATCTTCTCCCCCGATGATGAGACCCACATCAACCATGTGCGGCGAGTGCTGCGGAGACTGCTGGCCCATCAGCTCTACGTCAAGGCTGAGAAATGTGAGTTTCATGTGGCCACAGTCTCCTTCCTGGGGTTGATAGTGTCTGAGGGGCGTGTAAGTATGGATCCTGTCAAAGTCAAAGCTGTGTCAGAGTGGCCAGTGCCCACCAGTCGAAAAGAGGTTCAGAAATTCTTAGGCTTTGCTAATTTCTATAGGAAGTTTATTAGAAATTTTAGCTCCGTTGCCTCCCCTCTCCACTCTCTAACATCCTCCAAAGTCTCGTTTTCCTGGTCTGAGTCGGCCGAACTAGCATTCCAGAAACTCAAATTAGCTTTCACCTCAGCACCCATCCTGGTTATGCCTGACCCTAAGCGCCAGTTTGTGGTGGAAGTAGATGCCTCTGACACCGGTGTAGGGGCAGTCCTGTCACAAAGGTCAGTGGAAGATGACAAACTGCATCCTTGTGCTTTTCTGTCTAGAAAACTGTCACCCGCAGAAAGAAATTATGGAATCGGGGACCGTGAGCTGTTGGCCATCAAAATAGCTCTGGAGGACTGGAGACACTGGCTGGAGGGGGCGGAGCAACCTTTTCTCGTGTGGACAGATCACAAAAACCTGGAGTATCTACGGAGTGCTAAAAGGATGAACTCTCGGCAGGCCAGGTGGGCTCTGTTTTTCACCAGATTTAGATTCACTTTGTCCTATCGCCCAGGGTCCAAGAATGGGAAGCCCGACGCCCTCTCTCGCCTCTTTACTGACTCTTCCCAGATTAAAGACAAGGCCTCTGTCCTGCCAGCTGCCTGCTTCCTGGGGGCTGTGTCTTGGTCTATTGAAGACACTGTGAGAGCCGCTGCTGGTAATCTGACACCTGCTGGTCTACCCCCCAATCGCCTCTTTGTTCCCCCATCGCTTCGGGGACAGGTAATTGACTGGGCACATTCCTCTGACTTCTCTTGTCATCCAGGTACTAAGCGGACCTCGTTCGTCATAGGTCAGAGGTTCTGGTGGCCCAACATGAGGAAGGAGGTTCAGGAGTTCATCAGTGCCTGTCCTGTCTGCGCTCAAAACAAGACCTCTCGGATGCCCCCCTCTGGTCTCCTGCAACCCCTGCCAGTTCCTCATCGCCCCTGGTCCAACATCGCCATGGACTTTGTGACAGGTCTGCCCCCGTCTCGGGGTTTTCACTACCATTCTGACTATTGTGGATCGTTTTTCTAAGATGGCTCACTTCGTCCCACTCTCTAAACTGCCATCGGCTAAAGAAACTGCTGAAATTGTTTTGCAACATGTTGTCCGCCTCCATGGTCTTCCCCGCAGGGTACTGACTGATAGGGGTCCCCAGTTCACATCTCGGTTCTGGATGGCCTTCTGTAAACTCCTGGGGGCTCAGGTGGACCTGACTTCTGGCTATCACCCCGAGTCTAACGGTCAGTCAGAACGCGTAAATCAGGAGCTGGAAACAGGATTACGCTGCCTAGCCGCTCACAACCCCTCCACATGGGCCGAAAGACTGGTATGGGTTGAATTCGCACACAACTCATTGCCCTCTGCCTCTATTGACATGACTCCTTTTCAGTGTGTCTACGGATACCAACCTCCCTTATTCTCAGCCCTCGAGCCGGAGGTGGCGGTCCCCTCAGCGCAGGCGCTGGTCCGTCGTTGCCGCAGAGCCTGGCTCCGAGCTCGTCAGACCCTCCTCCGGAAGTCCAAAAGCTACAAGAAGATGGCGGATCGCCATCGTACCCCAGCCCCTACTCACCGCACAGGCCAGAGGGTTTGGCTGTCAACCAGGGACCTTCCCCTTAAGACTGTCTCCCGCAAGCTGTCACCTCGCTTCATCGGACCCTTCCCAGTCTCCAAAGTCATTAACCCGGTGGCTGTCAGGCTTAGGCTCCCCAGGACCATGCGGGTTCATCCCACCTTCCACGTCAGCAAGGTTAAGCCCACTAGAGTCAGCTCTCTGGTCCCTCCCTCCAAGCCCCCACCTCCTCCCAGGATGGTCGACGGAGGTCCTGTTTACATGGTGAAACGTCTGCTGGCTGTGCGTCGTCGTGGGCGGGGTCGTCAGTATCTGGTGGATTGGGAGGGCTATGGTCCTGAGGAGAGGTCTTGGGTCTCCTCTTCCAACATCGTGGACCCCGCCCTCATTGAGGACTATCATCGTCGCCATCCTGATGATCCTGGGCCGTCAAGGGCCGGCCGTTAAGGGGGGGGTACTATCAGTATCTGTCTAATTAATTTTCTTTTTGTCTCGTTTTGCTAACCCTTGTCTCTGGTCTCTTTCAGTTCCTGTCGTGCTGGTTCCCTCACCTGTGATCACCGGGTCCCTCCCTAATGTTTCCCACCTGTGTCTTGTTATACTCACCCCCTTTCCTTCTTAAGCTCTGGTGTTCCCTCACTTCCCTGCCAGATTATCACTACTCACTAGTCGATTCTCCAGCCTTAGAAAACTTCTAGATTGCTCTTGTGTTTGACCCAGCCTGATCTCGACCCGACTTAGCCTACGGACGAATTACCTCTGCCTGATTATTTGCCTTCCCGTGTACCGAACCTTGCTTCCGAATTAAAGACCTGACTTGTGAAAACCTGAACTGTCTCTGCTGATTGAATCCTTACCTTTTGCCTGATAGCACCAGCCCCTTTTTAAGCCTTCTGCTCGGAAATAACATGCCCATAAAGAAAAGAGTATATCTCTGCGACCACAAGGTCTATTTGAATAATTTTGGTGTCATAATAAAAGGAACTCTTGTGAGATTTGTTCAGATGTGTAATTATCAGTATATATGTTACAGGGACAGGGTAAATTAAGATAGAACACAGAATAATTGGCAGATTTTTTTTTTTCATAACAAAATGGTCAGGCGAGATATTGAAAAGACCAAAAGTCAAAAAATATACGTATTTTGTCCAATTAAAGCACAATTTAATAAATGCAGTCTCTAAAATGCATATGCAGCACTTTCTCCACATAATGACCTCTTTTGGATCGTTGTCCTGACTTTTGTTACTCAAAAATGACAATAAATAAGCCTAAAAACTGTAATGGAAAATCTGACATCTCTATTGAGGTCTCCTGTGGTAATATACACAGGGCTATATCTCAGCAGTTGATTGGCCAATTTGGATGATTCACACCTCTATCGACTCATCTGAGCCAATAGAATTAAATCCCTCACAGATGCATCATTGGCGAACCAGAACGGCCGACATGCACTGAGATCCAACCCTCCTCGGGTGCACTTGGCTCGTATATAAGGGCTTCCAGATCCGGAAATACATGGAAAATGTAGGTCTTTTTGCCCAACACAAACATGGAGGTTCTGTGCATCACCCTCCCAGGAATGATCAGAAGCTCCTAAATCCAATGTTTTATGACAAGGTAAGACAAATTTTTTGGACTCGCGAGACGGTTTACCGTCTTCTCTGGCTGCTGGTTTCCTGAGTTTTGGTCGTAGAATGACGTATTTGGTATCGATGGAAAGTTCTTGGTCTTAACTTTTGGCAGATGCCTTGTTTGTGTGTGTAGCTTGCTGTAGGCCAGAGCTACTGCAAGAACCAGGCGAGAATGTGTAGAGTGGGTTGCCCAGCTGGTGCTGTACAGACTTTGATTTTTGATAATTAATTTGCTTGGTGTTGGAATTGTGTTCTGTGTATTTAATAATGGCTTATATGTTTGTGTAGGTGATTTTTTTACTGTTTCATTTGATGTGCAACATAACTATAGTCCTAAAGGAATAGTTCAGTGCTTCGTGCAGTCTTGTTGAGGAGCCTGCATGCATAACACAAGCTGATCAATCACAACCACATGGCAGCAGCTCAAAGAATTTAAGCATGACAAGCTGCTGGAGTTCAAACTGAGAGTCAGAAGACAGGTGATGTACATGACTCAAAGCTCAGACGGACTGGACTGAGCATTTTAGGAACTGCTGAGCTCCTTGGTTTTGTATGCACAGCCATCTGGTTTACTGAGTACAGTCTGAATAAGAGAAAATACCCAGTGAGTGGCAGTTGAATGAGTGGTTCATGACTGTAGAAAAGTGACAGTCACTCAAATAAGCACTGGTATGCAGATATGCAGTGGTATGCAGAAGACCATCACTGAGGGGACAACAGCTTGAAGAACACTTGAAGCAGAAGGGCTACAGCAGCATAGGACCGTACTGGCTGCCACTCCTGTCAGTTTAGAGCAGGAAACTGAGGCTAGAGGTCACAAAAGGTCCCCAAATAAAACAATGAAAACTGACAGATGATGCAGCATTCAGCAGCAGTGTCACCATCACAGCAGTGTCTTGATCCTTTCATAGGAGAGAAATTTAAACATTGGTAAAATTTAAACATTGTGAACATTGCTGAAATATTGTTATGAAACTTAAACTATCAGCAAATCCTGGTTCAGAGCTGGATATGCTTCTAGATAAAATCATGTTGTCATCTTTGGAAAGAACAAAGTGTCTCATTTTAATGTTTGGACTGATTTCTCAGCCTGATAGATAACTTGTCTCCATCTGCTTTGCAGTTAAAAAGCACGACAATTATGGGACGTTAAAGCTGTAGAAGATTAATTTGCCAAGAAAATAAGTAATGTTCTTGGTAGTGGTGAGACTGACTTAGCAAAGTATATTTGTGTTATTTGCCACATAATGGGAGACACTCTGCTGCTGTGTTAGTGTAAGCAGTGTCTATGTGTGAGTGTTAGGGGGGTTGGCAGCAGCATCCATATAGTAGAAGGACCTCAGTAGTTCATACAATAGTCCAGCATGTGTATTTACTGGTCTGGTTTGATGGTAGGAAACCTGAGGGTAGTGGGTCAGGTTGCGGTTCTAGGGGTGGGTGCGGGTTGGAAAAACTGGGCCTTTGCAGCAGGTTTTGGGGATATTTTCTTCAAACATTTTGGGCCCTTAGGTACCAATTGATCAACATTTCAAACCCACAGCCTACCAGAGTATTCTTTCAGACCATGTCCATCCCTTTATGACCATAGTGGACCACCTTCTGATAGATACGTCGAGCAGGTAACACTCCACGTCCCAAAGCTCAAATCATCTCAAACTGGTTTCTTCAACATGACAATGAGTTCAGTGTACTCCAGCCGTGTTCAAAGTCACCAGATCTCAAGCCAGTAGGGCACTTTTGGGATGTGGTTGGAAGTGAAGTTTCTTTTCACAGCTGTTCAGCCTACAAATCTCCAGCAACTGTGTGATGCTATTATGTTAATATGGCACCTGTTGAATCTATGGTGCCAGGAATTGAGGCAGATCAGAGGGCAATGAGGGCTCCAACCTGGAACTAGCCAGGTGTACCTAGATGTAAAATATGCCTTATAAATTTAGTATATTGGGCTGAGCTGTAGCAGAACAGAATATTCCTTCTACCATCCACAAACCTCTCTCTTCTGTCCCGCTACAGTGTAAATTGAAACCTGGATGATTTCCAAACAGAGCGATCCTGCAGCTCACAGCCTGCAGTCCCTTCAGGATCTGCCCCCCTTTTGTGCTTAAGATTACATTAAAATTTGTGTTTATTCATGATGGCCTCCTTTGTGTGGCTGTTCCTGCACCATCTCAGAGGGACAATGATATTGAAATGTATTGAGATGTAGGATCTAAGACTCAGAGATGTGCAGTAAACTCCTTCTGATTCTCACCCCCGAGTGCGATGGTAACTTTCTCTGCCATCTGGTATCACAACAAACACAGAGCTGCATGTGTGTGTGTGTGTGTGTGTGTCGGTATGATTTCATGTGCTCTGATAACTCAAAGAAACTCAGGGGAGCGGGGGAAGGAGTGAGACGATTGGTTTTGTTAATGGCTGCCCATTAAGCTAAATGAAAGCTGATGTGAAATTGATGAGTTTGTTTTGCAGCGAGTTTGCATATGGAAAGAAAATTTATAAGAATCAGGATTCTCTCTGCATCCTGCGAGGCTCGTAATCATGGGAAAGGAAACCTTTCAGACCAAATCTATTCATGTCACTTTTCATCACTGGAGATGAGAGCTGATTGGCCTCACACAGGGCGGCCAGACACCAATCATTGTTTACTGAAACAAGCGAGTAAATGAGAGAGTGGCAAAGAAGAGGGTCCCAGGCATGAAGCAGTGCCATCTGCTGCTGCTGCGTCCACATGTCACTCCTGCTTCTGATCAGCGGCAGATAAAAGTGAGCCTGATGTTGTCGCAACACCCACAGATGATGAGCAAACAGTACGTTTGAAGGTGCTTACACACAGCTGTAGGGCTCATTAAGACACTGGCTATTTGTGGGAAACTGATGAGCAGACACTCATGTGTTCGTATTCAGTCCAATCCAATGAACACACGAGGTATTTAAAGGATTATCATAGGCTCTACACGCAACTCTATGAGAATTAAAGCAACAAAAAACAAATAAATGTCATTTACTTTACAAACATACTGAGGAGTAACGGTTTCTTCAGAAGAGAAGAGTCAAACATCCTATGGGTTTGTTGTTTTCAGCTCTGTAATCACACTCAGTATCTTTAAATGTACATTTTGTTCAATTAGGATATTTAATCTGAATACTGTAGGTAAGAAATACTGTAGGTTACATGCAGTAGGTAAGAAATTATTAATTAACAGAGGTGCATCTGTTTTAAAAGCCTTTTCCGATGATAAAGTAAATAGCAAATGGACTTGAGCTTATGTAGTGCTTTTCTAGTCTCTTTTGACCACTCAAAGCAGCTTTACACCACAGGTCACATCTATACATTCACTCACTGATGGTCCAGAGTTTCTATGTTTGTAGCCCATCAGTATTACCAAAAAGATTTATCCCCCACTTACCCCAAGACGCAGCAGTGGGAGCAATTTGGAGTTAAGTATCTTGCTCAAGGACACATCACCGAGTCACAGCTGGAGCTGGGCTTGAACCTTCAACCTTCCATCACGGACAGAGTGCACTATCAGACTTTGCAATTGACACTGCATCATGTTTAGGATCACCACCAAAATCGTCACACTTCCTTCTTAAGCCATAACCAATATTCCCTGAAAATTTCATCAAAATCTATTCATAACTGTTTGAGTTATCTTGCAAACAGTCAAACAGGCAAAGACTTAACCTCCTTGACAGTGGTAGTGAAATCCCTCTGATGCCATCTCCAGCCTCTGAGCCTTGCTTTTGAGTTCCTCTCTGCATACCATCACACAGAGATCGAAAGAGACAAAAACATTTAAAGCATTACATATTACATATTACATTGGAATTAATTATATTAAAATTTACAAAGAAAAAAAAACGGCAATAAATTCAGTTAAATACATAAACAAGAATATCTCATTGATTGTTCAATGTATAAGATAAGTGCCTGAGGAGATGGTCAGAAAATATAAAGAAGTTTACGATTACAGTGTACAAGAATGAAGAAGATAAACATATTTTTGCTGAATGACATTTTGCAGCTGTTACATGTTGTAGTGATTCAGAACATGTCCTGTATAAGTTTGTGTTCATGTGTAATGATTTATAATAAACATGATTAATATTTATGGACTCTAATGGGATTATGCTGTATGCCTGCTTGGCTGTGATGGAAACATTACACTACCATTCATGAGCAGCCCACCTCCTCTTTGTTTAAAATGCATGAAATCAGGTCAGTGATGGAGCACTGCTGTGGAGGATTATTGATCATCCAGCTAATGGTGAGCTTTGAAGAGTCTGAGGAGACGTGTGAGGACGGACAGCATGAAGCTGAGGTGCTGCAGAGTTTCTGATTTCAGACAGCAGGGGAGCAGTGTTGGATAAAGAACTCTATTATTCAATCAGACTATGAAGTGACCATCTGAGGAGGTGTTGCCTCTGACTGCCTGATTGAAACCACATTTTTACACCACCACTCTGATCGTCACTGCAGTTTGTTAACTCAGACATGCCAAAGCTCTCTCACAGCTCAGACATGGATGCTGTTTACTGTTCGCAGTTAAATTACTGAGGTCATGTCTGCACTGCATGAGAGTCTTTGGTGGTGTGTGTGTTTTTCTCATTTCTGTTACGTGCGCCAGGGCATGCAAGGGGACAGTGGACAGCGCCTTAAGCAGCAATTCATAAATCAGGCCTTCTCTGAGCTCTATGTCCTGTTTCAAACTTACAAACCCCAATTCTAATGAAGTTGGTACAGTGTGTAAAATGTAATATATAAGATAAGATAAGATAATATAGGATAGGATAAGATAAGATAGAACTTTATTAATCCCTTAGGAGAATTCCTTCAGGGAAACTGATGAAAAATATATATATTTATATAATATATATCCAGGCAGAGGCAAAGGGACTAAAAATAATAATTTATGATTGTGACAAACCCATGGAATCCCAAATCATAAATCTGTCCTTATCACATTTGTCTCTGCTGAATATAGATTAATTCAAGGTTAGCCCCTTGATATGTGACATCTCATTTTAAAGAAGGACCTTATGTCTATATGGTTGTTAAGGTGTTTAGTACAGAGTTATAATCAGTAAGATCCATGGATTTAATGGTTATTCAAATATAAATATTAACATGTATAATGATTATAAAGTGGAGAGGAATTATGTTAGTTAATATCGCAGCATAAAGTTGACCTTCCATTAAATTGGGTTTAATTGGTCTAAAAATATGAATTAATGTAAAATGATTTAATGTCTTTTGATGGTTGATGCAGCATAGAGCACTTGGAGTCGAGCAGGTCCACAGCAGCAGGTCATCCATGATTATTTGCCAAGGCCAGACTAATATATGTGTGCTTTTTGAATTAACTACCATGTATTTAAGTTTGTTGATCTCTCTGAAGTTAATATCAGGAACTTTAATGACAGTGGCATATTTGTAATTGTAGTAAATGAAGCTTTGTAGGTCCACAGTAGCAGGCTGTCCATAACAAGGATCCCAGGCTGCCTAAAAGACAAGAATCAGAGACGAGTACAAGAGCAAACAAAAAGAGGCAAAGAGATACAGAAAGAGGAAGGAGAGAGAGTGTTAGAGAGACAGAGAGAGATAGAGAGGGAGGAGCTCAGTGGGCCAAATCCCCCGGCAGTCTGAAGCAGTAGCACCCACCTACTGCATTATCTGATTGGCCAGTAATAAAGCTGAATGACAGAATGGTTGTCCAGTCACCTGGATATGTTTTTGAAATGTCCTGTCCTGGGGCTTCAGGTTAGTGTGGTTTCCTCAAACACACTGATAACATGCTCATCAGGTTTAGTGACTCTAAATTGCCCTTAGGTGTGAGTGTGCATGTGAATGGATGTCTGTCTCTATATGCAAGCCCTGTGATACACCACCGCCGTCCAATGTCAGCTGGGTTAGTCTCAGCCCCCTGCAACCCTGAAAAGGGAAAGCAGCATAAATAATGGATGGATTGGATGGGCCTCCGTTTAAACCGTTATGTAAATTAGGTTTTTAAGAGTTGTGCTTTTTTTATTGTTCATTTTTTATCATTTGTATGTTTTTGTTATATGTTTACTGTTATGACTAATATAGTCATTATTTTTCAAGCATTCTGTGACCTCGGTCTTTGAAAGGAATTGTACCAAATAACCTTTTTTTGCAACATCATGACAACAACCAATGATGACGTACATAAAGACCTCTAAGTCTTCATAACCTTCAACAACACAAAAGATGTTCTGTTTTCTACAACTCAGTGAGCAAACATCAAAATACTTCAAGTGTTTGACAGCCTTGCCTCTCCACAATAATGCAGACTGATCTCAAACATGCAGAAAATATGACTGGACCGCAAAGAATTGCTTCTTACATGTGCACACTCTCTGCTCAAGTCCCCCCTTCATTAAGGCTTTCCTGTAAGGTGTCATTATCCTCCTGTGGTTGGCTGTGGCCTGATGCTGGGTGAGTGAAGGCTCCAGCCAAGGCTATAGCTGCACTAAGAGTTACCATATAATTATCATCTTGGAAAAGTGAAATCCATGCAAGCAGGGTTAAATGAATCTGCTGTTCTGTTAAATTGCTCTCTAACATAATACTGTTTCACGCACATTCATTAAAGACGTCACATTGTGCTTGAAATAACTTGAAACTGACAAAAGTAATAATAAATAAAAATTTACTCAAAATTAACTAATGAAAATCAGACATTGCTTTTGAATTGTGGTTCATCAACCTAGAAAAGACTGAAAATGATTTGACCATAGGGACATGTTAAACTAAGGCGTGTCCTGTAAGTAGCATCACAGGTGTCTTCAATCTTGTAATCAGTCAGTCTGCCTATTTAAAAGCTGAAAAGTAGTCACTGTGCTGTTTGGTATGGTGGTGTGTACCACACTGAACATGGACCACAGAAAGCTGAGGAGAGAGTTGTCTCAGGAGATTAGAAAGAAAATTATAGACAAGCATGTTAAAGGTAAAGGCTATAAGACCATCTCCAAGCAGCTTAGTGTTCCTGTGACTACAGTTACACATATTGTTCAGAAGTTTAAGGTCCACGGGACTGTAGCCAACCTCCCTGTTCACAGCACCAGTAGCTGCTTTAAACAGCTCATTCCTCTGTCCTCCCCTTAATGGATCTATTTGTGTTATTTCCCACCATTTTTTATCAGCTCTTTCAGGCCTTTGGCTTAAAGTGGGCAGCTCTGTGCAGAGGAAAGACAAACACAGGTATACGTTTTTAGATATATCAACACAATTATTCATTCATTTATCCATAAGATCCAGAAACTCAGCAAACTTACAAAACTTTTAAACTACACTCCATAATAAAATTTTTGAAAATGTTATTTTGATTGATTATTTCTCCTCTTTAAAAACACATTTGTATTTCATATCATGGGAATGCCTGATTAGTAACCTCGACAACAGGGTACAACTTGTAAGGATCGTGGAATGAGCAACACTGCTAAAATATGTGAGTAGCATCTAAAATGGAGTGCCAAAATCCCCTTTCCCTGAATGAAAGCCTATGGTTCCTCAGTGAAGCAAGGGTGATGAACTGATCTTCTTGGGGTTTTGGTCTTTGACTTCACCAGTCTCACAGAACTTGGTCCTAAGTTTGGAAATGGTACCAGAGCTGACACCAAATAATGCTGTCACTCTGCGTACCAGAACACCAGCCTCCTGTTGCAGGGCATTTAAGCACATTTTTTGAAGTGCTTGGTAACTACTCCAAAATGATCTATACCACTTTTCCCTTATGGCATCTTTCCCTTATCAAGCCTAAACAAGCTGTTGGTGGGCACAGTGGCGAAAATCCCTCTTCAATGTTGGGGGGACAATAAACACTAAAATTACAGAGAGTAATTCTTGGGGGGGACATTAAAATAAATGCTATATTTTTGCTGTGTTGTTTTGATTCTTTCTCAAATGTCTTGCTTAGTTATACACAATAGATCAGATTAATCAATGAAAAATGTTTTGGCCTGAATGTGTAGGCTGCAAGTCCACAACTCTATAAACTAAATAAGTGTATCCAGTGTAAAATCACCTGACTTCAAAAAAAAAATAGGTAAAAAGTGTTTTAATTGGAGGAATATAAGGAGTGGAAATTAACAGTCAGAATGTAATCAGAAACTGGATGTGTTCAAGTGAACATCTAAGTCCAAAGTATAACTACTTTCTTTTTAAATAAATAAATCTGGAATAGAAGTAAAGTAAATAAATGTTTAAAGAGAATTCTAATATAGTGTGATATTTGTGTCATATATGAGAGGATGAGGATGTCAGCATGTCACCTGTCTGTCCTCTCTGACTGTCACAGTCTGTTGCATCAGGCAGAGAGGAGAGGCTGTTTGCAGCCAGCAGCAGAGAAAAACTCTGGACAATTCACAGATTCATTACACACTAAGATGAAAAGATGTGCTACATACAGTAAAAATTTCGTTTTAGCTTAAAAATAAACACCCTATTAGCTGCGTGCTGTGTTAATTTAAAACATGCCGGCAGACTTCGAACACAGGAGTTGAAATTTTGCTTTACATGTTGTGCTTGTTGAACAAGTGGAGTGATAAACAACTTATCAAACATTCTGTGTTTTAATACACTTACTTCATCTAAACACCACTTTGTCAGCCTGCCTCTGCGTGTACACGGCTCTGCAGCAGCAGCTACGCTGGTCGCCGGGAGAAACAGTTTGGACCAAACCGTTGTGAGGGGAGGGGGGTTGTAATCTTTAACAGTTAAAATTGTCTGACAATGTGTTTTTAGGTAGCGTTACTTGTATTGCACCGTCAAAACACGTAACTGTACTACTAGAAAAATCTTATTTGAACTGGATTTTTGGGGGAGATAACTTTGTGGAAGGGGGGGGACACGTCCCCTGCGTACCCCCCCGGGATTTGTGCCTATGGGTGGGCAAGAGGCAGGGTACATCCTGGACTCAATTACAGCTCATATAAATAGAGACCAACAACCATTTATGGAAACAAGGGAAATTAAGAGCTGCCAGTTAACCTAACAAGCATGTTTTTGGTCCATGGGGGTTCACCAAAGTACCTGGAAAAAAGCACACATGCTTGGGAAAACGTGCAAACTCCACAACAATCATACTGTGACAATATGTGCAATAATAAAATTCAAAATGGCAGCAGAGTCTTTGCGATGTCCCAGCTCAGTTTATGATGTTTCCGATGCATTTTTCAAATCTCAGCCAAAACTATAGGATTTCGTCACATTTTCTCAAACATGAACAAATCCCCAGACTGAGGTTAACTTTCTTTATGACTTGAAAAAGTTCAGCAACATTGACCAAGCACTTTCCTCATCATCAAACATTCTGTCTTGTAATGTGAGGGAAGAATCCCAGCTTTATTTAAGCGGTCTCTGCCTCAGAACATTTAAAGACATGCACTATTGATTATCTATTAACCGAACTAAAGAGCTCATCAGATAGCTTCAGGCAACACTCCCCCGTGTCACTCATGACTACTTGAGTGCTCAGAAAAGTGTGAAGGATCTGACGGGGCGTTGTGGTTGGGTGTGTAAAGGACATTGATTCTTCTCAGCGGTAGCCAGGGACCAGATTGGTTTGAAAATGGGAAAATTCTTTCTGGAGTTTATGGTCAGTGAGATTCAAAACAATGTCAGAGCTCAAGACACCAACACTGACTAAGATCAGGTTGGAGGGCCTCTGTTTGTTCAAAGAGATGCTGGTTGGATTGCACAACATTGTCTGAAACTAGTGTAACAACAGCAGATTGTGGTGCTTGTGTTAAAATTGTCCAACAATCATGCCCACCTCACAAGTGTGTCTCTTTTCCCATTCTTAACTGAGGTATTTTTCTTGTGTACAACTAGAAGAACGGCATGAGATTCCTCAAGGAGAAAATGGCTTTCAGCGCGAGCCATTAGACAACTTTGAGCAACTGCTTGGCACTGAGACAAACAAAACATGAAGCAGCACAAAACTCTAAAACAGATGATGTGCAGAAGCCTTGAAGGGAGCTGTGTCCAACATGGAACAACATGGGAACACCTTCTCTCTTACTTTTTCTAAATTTGTGTTGGGAATGATATGTGTTTATACACTCACCGCTCACTTTATCTGGTTCACCTTGTTAGTCTCAGGTTGGGCCATCTCTTGTTGTCAGAACTTTTTTTCTCTTTGTTGCATAGATTCAACAAGGAGCTGGAGAGATTCCAATGTGGTGATTTTGGTCCATATTGACATGATACCAGGTCAGCTGCACATCCATGCTGAGAATCTCCCATTCCACCACATCCCAAAGGTGTGCTGTCAGATTGAGGTCTGGTGACTGTGGAGGCTACTGGAGTACATGGAGATTTGTGGCATGGCATGTTCCTACTGGAAGTGTCCATTAGAAGATGGCTCTAAAGGGATGGACATTGTCAGAAACAATACACAGATAGGCTCTGGGCTTTAATTGGTACTAAAGGGTCCAAAGTGTGTCATGAAAATATCCACTACATCATTACACCAAAGCAGCCTGAAGCGTTGATGCCAGGCAGGATGGATCTATCTTTTCATGCTTTTTATATCAAATTCTGAGCCTACCATCTGAATATTGCAGCAGAAATTGAGACTCATCAGACCAGGCAGCATTTTTTCAATCATCTCTTGTCTAGTTGGGGTGATCCAGTGTGAATTGTGGCCTCAGTTGGCCTGGTTCAAAGTCATGTAACTTGCCTTTTTTTTCATTCTGATGCTGAGTTTGAACTCCTGAGTGTATTTGGTCAGTTGTCATGGTTAAATACATAAAAGCCATTATTTTCCAATGTCTGTAGATTGTTAAGAATCTTTCTTAAACTGAATCTGTGAAGCATCTTATGTTTAATTTTCATAATATGTTTATTATGTATAATATTTCCATTACTTTAAACATGCATGCTTTCTGGTGAAATTATCCTCTAGAGGGCTGGCTGTAATGCAGAAATACCACCCCGTGATCATTCATTCATCTCAGCATCGTGGTCCGTCAGAAGATCTAACATGCGGCTTAGCTCCGGGTTAAAGAGAGGAAGAGGTTAATTTGACTTTGTGCAAATAACTTTCCCCCTTCCTCTGCAAACAGGGAAAATCTCCCCTCTCCCTCTTGTCTTTACTTCAATCGATTCCCTTTATTAGGCAGATTTTTCCATGTTAAGTGGAAACCTCGTGACCTGTAAAGCGGCGTTGCCATCAGATGTGGGTTAGCTCAGAGAGAAGGTTAATCACAGGAAATCATTAACATGACTCCTCCATTTAGACGACATCCCTGAGCCCACAGGCCTGATCCTCCTCCAGCAGCTTCATGACAGACTACTTATCTGCAGACACGGGGGAGGCTGCAGGGGAGGTCTGAATTCTGGTTTTAGCTGAATAAAAGAAATATTTCTCTAATGTGTCTCGAGGGCAAGTCTTTTCTTTATGTGTTGACTTCAAATTATATCACGTTTCAGATTTATTATGGTGCACGTAATAAACCAAAAATGTTGTAATTCTTACCTCTTCGGCAAACCTCAAAGCATGTAAGTTGGTATATATAGTTTTCTCCTCAGTCTTGAGTTTCAATTATGACATTTAGGTGAAAACACGTTAATCTTGCAAAAACAAGGCTATATGGTAATTTTAGTAATAAAATGGTTGTGCACAAACCTCCACCAAGGCAATTCCAACATTGCCAGGTGAGTTACTATGAAAAATGTGGTGAAATGCCCTATCCTACACTGCTAACAAATCATTTTAAAAAAATTCCTGAATCCACATCCTGTTTCTGATAATCATCAACATCTCATCACTTCTTCCTCATGCTATGGCTAATATTCCCTGTAAATGTGATGCAAATCTGTTACAAACTTACTGAGTAATTAGTTAAAATGTAGAAAAATGCCCTATCACCCAGGGTTAACAAATCCTTAAAAAAACTCTTGGATCTGCATTTGGACTGGGATCACCAAAATCGGATCACTCATTTTTTGTGTCTTGGCCTACGTTCCCTGAAAGTTTCATCAAAGTTTGTGCTTTACCTTTCGAGTTATCTCGTTCACAAACTATTAATTGCCACCATAACCTCCTTGGTAGATGTAAAAGCATCAAGCAGCAGCTGTAGCAGCAGTGGCAGTAAACACTTACTCAATGATTTGAAATTTTGATCAAGTTAGCAAAAAAAAAAAGAATAAAATAAAATTCAGCACCCCTTCAAAAGTCCAAAATCCACACAGATGTGTTTCAGTGGCTTTTTTGCTGCAATGATGATGTCTCAAAGCCCTGAAAGGAGTCCATAAAATCTGAGCCTTTCTCAACCACATTTCACTGCCAAGTCCAGCTCGTTCTTGTAGTTTAAGTGCTCCATGCCGTGCTTAAGGTGGTGCACCTCCTTAGTCCAGCACACTTGAAGGACTGTTAAGCAGAAAGGATGTTTGAACATCATGTATAAGGCCTTAATGGGCAATGGATGGATGGATGGGTGTCTGTTTCTGCAGCTGCTGTAAGTTAAGAGCCCAAAACCCCACCTACCGTCCACTGATTGGTCATTCATTTCCCAGAACACAATGACACACACGTTTTATACAGACAGGGATCTGCTTAAAGCCCCACTATGTAAGATTCATGTTTGTCTGCTCTCGAGGGGCCTCTCTGGTCATTAGGTGTAATTGCACTGTCGTAACACAGCGCCTCACAGCAACGTGCATTTGTTGACATACAGAGCCGGGAGAAGAGAGTCGACAGGTCGACAGGTCCGAAGACATAGAAGAAATAGTGAAATGGTGAATGACCGAGCGTCACGGCGCCATGAATATCTCCAGCAATCTGAGAAACTCGCCGGCAAATAACCGCTGGTAGCATTTAGTGACAAAACAACGTACGCCAAGTTACACAAAGCATGCAATGCTACGGAGCAACCACCGACTGAAACCAAGTGTTGAACGGGGGAAAACCCGACGAAAACATAACTTACCTCTCCAGCAGTAACTTTGCAAGCTCGGCATCCGTCTTGCAATGTTCCATCCCCCGACGCTCTCGCCACCGAGCAAAGTGGGCTCCAATGTTAATTCTAGTTTTGTTCGTTGCGTTGTCCGATAGTCTCTTTTTGGCCCTTGAATCTGGAGAAAGAGTCCTCCTCACACGCTTTGCGGATGCCATGGCTGCTACAACTACATGCAAAACACCGGCTTCTTTAGCTGGAAGCCAAATCTCGCGTGGTGCCGTAAAGCAGTTTGCACTTCTCACAGTATCTCGCGATATGTGTCCCCGTCACAGGAGCAAAAGTTACATATCCCCTAAACAGAGCAGGGAAGCGCTGTGGAGGGGCGGCATTCTCTCCGTTACAGCGCCGAGCTCCACTGAACAGACTTTGGAGAGAATATTTGAAGGCTCAAAAGATCTGCAGTGCTGCTTTAATGAGGAGGCACCAATCACTGGGTCATCTGACAGATCTAAAGGACTCCATAGGACTTCATATCAGTGCTTGTTTTGTTCCCATAGCACATCTACTTTAGAGAAGCCAACATGAGTGATTTCTTTTACATGGAAAATTCACCTCAGTCATCTAAGTGAAGCTCATAGTCCGACCTTCAATGGCTCTCATCAATCATATCCGGCAGACTTTAAGCATAACAAACACAAGGCTGGAGGACAGCAGCCGAGGCTCCAGGGCCTCTGCCTTCATCATTATCATACTGTGACCCCTCAGGGAAGCTGATCAGGCTGCTGTATTTGTTGAGCTGTTGGAGGGAAAGTATGACTTCAGGTATCCATCTGTAAAATCTTCCCCCATAAACATTCCCTGAATCATAAAGTCTAAATTTACTGTGACTTGATCAGCTGTTTTCACTTTCTGGAGCCTTGGAGTACTTTGAATATTTTCCACTTGTTGCCATGTCTGATGCCTTTATGCTAACAGATCCAGTGGAGCGTATAAGCAGCAGGTACTTGCTGCAGGCTTTGGGAAATCAAAGAAGATCTGTGATAAAAACTCAACCATGAAGCGTAGTACAAAGGCTTAAACTGCCAAACAGCCTGCTGCTTAGAAAACAAATCATCCTGGAGACTTTTTAGCACTCACATCTGAATATCTTCTATTGTTGGAGATAAGAGAAAAGTGAGTCATGATGGTGTGAGGTGAGGCAGTAATCCTCCTCCCATCGTCTCCTGCAGCCTTCAGTCCCACTTATCTCCTCATTTATCCCCCGCAGACGCCCATTAACTGATGATGACAGAGCTATGACAAAGGTAAATTGATCACTTAATCAGTCTTCATTTATGGATTGATGGCTCTTGATTAAAAGGCGACACACCCAGGGGTTTTCTTAACGAATCAATTGACATCAACAGCAGGCAGGAGAGAGAAGAGTGGGTCTATTACAGGGTGCATCCAACTCTGCAAACCCAGGGTGGGAGTTCTTTTGGGATAATGAGCAAATTTGACTTTAATCCCTCTAAAACTTAAAAATGATTTTCTGTAGTTTCAAGGATTACTTCAGGCTAAAACATAGCACATTACTCAGTTTTGTGTGAACTGGAACTGCTGTCATTTGATCATTCTGTTACCTGCACCAGTCAGGTTGCTGCAGCGTAAGTATGGGAAACTGGTTTGGATAAGAGTGCTGTGTGAGACTGCATTCTTACAGTGCATGCACACTACACTTTTCTGGAGTTGCGTCATATCGCACCCCACATGTTCGCCCCTTGTACGCAAACCAGCTTATTTAAATGACGGTGTCTTTGAGGACAGAAACTAGACTTCAAACTCTATCTACTTATCAGCAAGTACATCACAAGCCACTCACAAAGCACTCTGGGGTGCATTGAGGGGCGTTGTCAGTTTTAGAGCACTTTTCTTGTTCAATAAATGCACCTTATGGAGTGCAGTTCTTTGTGTCATTTGAGTGCTAAAAGATGTGTCTGAGGCATTTCCAAAAACGTAGGTTGTTTCACACCAAAATGGTTTGGGAGTGTTGTTCTGATACAAGTAGGCGTTCTGTGATCAGCATGGATCATTTACATATATATGAAAACAGCAATTCCCTGTTTCGACACAAGTAACCAGTCCAAGATCACCTGATATGGATGGACTGAGCTTGCTTCCAATCGATCCCTGGAGTGGTGCATTTGCAGCGAGGACACAGTTGACCCAGGAACAGACACAAACAGGTTGACAAGGGAACTCATCACACTGCTTTAAAAGCTTAAGCAGCAGCAGTAGTAACAACTGCATTACAGCTACCAGGCAACCATACTGGTAACAAAATGCTACTTAATATTAATGTTTTATCACACAGTCACTTTCTGTGCTCAGACACAGCATACATGAAAATATCAACAGGTGAACATCACTCATCACTATCTTTACAGCAGATCATCACAGGACTCAGCTGCTATCTGCCTTCCAGCATCACAGACAGTTTCTTTGCGGACAGCTCTACAGGTGTTACATTGTAACATGTTTCCATGCTGTCTGGTGGCCCCTACAATCTGTCAGCAAGTGTTTAGAGTCATTGTATTGTTGAAGGTTTTGTTCTGTTTAGGAGAAGGCACAAGTCCAGATTAGATCGGTTAGCCAACCATTTATTGACAATATGTGAAACAATACAAAAGTTAGTAAAAATCACTCAGCTGAGCGCTCTGCTCTGCACCTTCAGACAAAGTGTGCAGCTTCCTCTCCAAAACAAAAAACTATTCTGCATGGTGTAACATAACATTTTATACACAGCAAATGGGTGGGACAGTTCTAGTTTGCCTCACAACAGTGTATTTTGACAGTTGAAGTGTGATGAATCTTGCGGTTATTTTCCTTACCCAGGTCGGTTCGACCTGAAGTGAATGTTTGCCTTTAATATTAACTGCAGGTGTGAGTATGCAGTCGTTAGGGAGTCAAAGCTTGGCGAGGTTGTTTTCCTTTCAACACATTCTCAAACATCCAAATAAAAGAACCAAAGTAAAACACAAGATCTTACACACTTCAGGCTTAGGAACTGACATAATAGGTAATGTTAAAATCAAACCTCATGACTGATTTCATAAGATATGTCTGCCATGAAAAGGTCAATCACAGTACAGGGGGTTAACAGTGGGTACTTTCACTTCAGCTACGTCAGCATAATAGCAGGAACTAAAAATATCAGACAGGAAACAAGAGCACAGTTCATTTTGTATAATGTAACTTTCTTAGCTGAAGCAGTAAAAACTTGAAATCATTGAATCAGTGTTAGCATAAATTGATATTTCTGGATAAATGTTAGCATTAACTTGTAAATAATCCAGCAGTATAAACTCTTCTTTGTGCAATGAGTTTTTTCTTAAATTGTGAGGCTTGACCCACAGTGATAAATATGTTGATCTGTATAATCTTACATGGGATGTTTCATATCTGCTGTTTACCAATATTATTTGATAGTTTTGTGGGTGGTTTAACCTGCTGGCTTTCTTCCCATAATGCACAGTGCAACTTGAACTCATTAGAACGCTGGCTCTGACATGATGACGTGAGGCCCTTTATGCTGAACTCAGCCTGCTTCAAGAGACTGCCTTGTGAACATGAATTGATCCAAGAAGAATATGCAAATGTGTTGCATTATTTCAACTGAATGTGAGCACAACCACTGAGCTGTAGGGTGTGAACACCTTTATGCCCCATGTACATGACAATGCAAACGGCCGAAAATGGAGAGTTCTCATTGCGTTTGTGCCTTCCATTTACACAAGAACGGTGCCCAGAGTGCCTAAATCCACAAACTTTTGAAACCAGGGTCCAGAGTGAATAGTTTTGAAAACATTTTGTCATCCGTCTCCATGTAAACAGGAATCAGTGTTTTCAGGGAAAATGATGATGGGTGGTGTATGCGCAGTACTCTTTCAGATGAAAGTTGCGTGAACAACTAAGAACAACAACAACAACAATAGCTTTAGCGGTCTACCGAGCAGCATGTGTGTTGCTTACTGTGCTCGGTCTGTTACCCGGACAAAAACATCCAGACAGATTTGTTGTCCAGACAAGAAACTCCTTCGTCTTTGTGTATCCATTGTTTTTTGTGAAAAGATTGTCCTCACCGGGAAGAGTATGCATGTTGTAACACCACTGTTTCACCTCAAACCTACATCACCAACTACTGGCTTGGCATGCACGCTACAGCGTTTTCAGTCATTCTCGCAGATCTGTGTGAAAGCGCATCATTTTCACATTGTCTCTGTGTCAACGTGGGGTACTTTTGAAAACGCAAAGGAAAGACCTTTCCGTATCTTGTGACAAAATTGGCCACGGTTACATGATGTTTTTTAATTTGGAATTAATTATTCAGAATTAAATAATTCAGAATTAAAGTTTTCCCTTTTGTGTTTACATGGAAATATTAATTCCGAATAAAGGTTTACATGGAAAACACATTTATTTGCCTTTAATCAATTCCACTTAAGGTCTGGGGGTTGGGAATGGTTCTGATTGGACAGGGGGCGGAAGTGACATAGTGACATCTAACGGAAGAAAACAAACTCCTGTTCCCATTTTACTTTTCGGCTTCAACATGGAAGATCAAGTGATAGGTAACATTTTAGCTTCACTTATAGATTTGAAGCAACAGTTCGACAGGTTAATACTGCTTCACTTTCGTCAGCTGAGGAAGAGAAGGGAGATAGAGTACAGGAGAAAGGTGGCAGAAGACTGTACTTTGGCCAATCAAAGCCAACGGTTAGTGCGACGGTTGCTCTACCTCAGCCCACTACCACATCCCACTCGCAGGGCTAGACAGCAGTGGATGAAAGTGAGAAGCAAGGACTGGTGGAACCGAATCGTCCTGACCGAATTAACGGATGTTGAGTGGAAGGAAAACTTTCAGATGACCCGCGCGTCGTTCGTGAAGCTGTGTGGCCTGGTGCAGGGCTTCATGTCTCCTGACGAAACCTATGTCCGTGAACCAATCCCCCTGAATATGCATGTGGCCGTTGTCCTCTATCGACTCGGTAGTTGTGCTGAGTAACGCCTGGTAGCAAATCAGTTCAGGATCCACAAGGAAACGGTGAAGAAACTCACGTATCTGTTCTGTAAAGGCATGGTAGAAGGAGGACTACTCAAAACCCTAATACAAATGTCAAATGAAGAGGAGGCACTCAAGGTCGCGAGAAGGTTTGAGGCCTCTCACCACATCTCTCAAATTTTTGGCCTGATAGATGGTAAGTATTCTATTTTGACTTTCCTTTGTTTAACCCTTTAATGAGCAACATAAGTGCACTCCCTCTAATGCACAACATGGGTCAGAAATGATGATGCGCAAGCATCTCACGTACCCTCACCCGTCCGACCAACGCTCCTATGCACCAAAGAGATGTCGGGTACTCCGTCCAGAGAGCCATCAGAGGATCACAGAACAGGTGAGGAGAAAATCAGTCAGAGGCTATGCTACACTGAAGATTAGATTAGGATGTATCTATCTTACCTTGTAGACATATCATAAGTCAGGGGCAAAATTTTCCATTTTATGTCACACATGGCATAAAACCATAGATTAGGAGCTACAAAATGAGTTTGCCAAGAAGATATAAATGCTTTGTTCAGTAGAACATTATCCTTTTGCAGACTTATGTTCTAAAATATCTATATAGTTTTTTAATTCTTGCATATTTTTACAAAAACAACATACTTTTAGGAGGAATTGGGGCTTTTATTGGGTGGGTAAGTTTGTTTTTACCCCACTAGAAGTTAATTTTAAATTTAATTGACAAATTTGATACATTATTTTGATGAAAATATTATATAAAGGGACCTGTAAAAATATATTTTTAAAAATCATGGCAAAGCAGGAACAAGATAGGAGAAATTGTAATTTTAATATTATACAGAAGTGCATGCAGATCATTGCAGAGGTTTATTGCACTGCTCATTAAATATTACTGTTACATTGTGTAAAAGCCTTTGAAAAATTACAAAAAGAAGACTTGATAATGCCATCAAGTTATGTGTTGCAATTTACTGGTGAAAACAGTGGGGTTTTATTATTCTCAAAAGTGTAAACAACACAAATTCTTTACCCCTTAGGTGTATGTCCATTACAGAATTATTTTTTAATCTACTGGAGCTGTTAGATTTGACACTTACCTTGTGCCTTTCCAGCTTGTACCATTGTGCACAGAATAAAATCAATGAAAACAGACCAACAGAATGTATCATCTTGTCTCTAAATGGTGTAGTTTTATTATGGCAACTAAACATGTGATAAAAAATAATAAATATCAATATAAATATATACAGTATTGTCATTATATATAATTGTATACCATATGTTTAGTTGCTTTGATAAAATGTTCTATTTGGATACAGAAATTATACATTCTGTTGGTGGTTTTTGCTGACTGAATACTGCACATAACGGTACAAAGTTAAAGTATTCCAAAGCTCCAGCAGATGGAAACAGACTCCTGTAATGTAAAGTTTATTTTTTTGACTTTTTAAAATTTGAAGTAGTTTTGCTGAAAACTATAAATGTCATCCAAACACTGACAGCCTCCATTTCAGTTATGAGAATCGGTCTGCCCTTTGTGCTGCATGCTTGTATCTGTTTTTTTTTTGTTTTTTTTGTTTTTTTTTTTGTTTTGTTCATACTTTTTACAGTTAATCTATACCAAAAACTGTATCACATAGTTTTACCTTTAGTTTTAAAGCATCAGTTTAGTGGTACATAAAATTCTGTTTGTGTTTACAATCTTGAGCCATGAGACATCATGTATAAGATAAGACACTGTTCAGGTGACACAAGAAATGTTCTTAAAATGGTGAAAATGACATAAATTACAGCTTTATTTTATGGGAGCAGGTTAAACTTTGGCTGTTTTAGTGATTTTTTTCAGTAAATACTGATGTTAACTTTTGGTAATAAAATGTGTTTTTCTATGTATTTTTTAATGACAGATTCACACAGTACCACGCCATGTTTCCTAAAGATTCCCTCAGCAGCACCTTGAAGGCCGACCCAGTGCTCAACTAAAGCTGAAGACAGAGCTCAGTCTTAATCTACAACAAGGAGGAATGCAAGGCCTGCTGTGGTGCTGTGGACCTTATCCAGTTGTTGATGGAAAATAATCTTGGAGAAGTATTTTCAGAGACTGTCACTCTGCTAAAGATACTCATCACCACACCCATGACCACTGCAGAAGCTGAGCTTCTTCTCAACCTTAAAAGGAATCAGAACTTTCCTCAGAAACACCATGAACCAGGACAGGCTGAATGCACTGGCCATGCTGTAAATGGAGGAGAGACTGGTGACGGATATGATGGACTTCAGTCAGAGGGTCACTGAGAAATTTGCAGCCCAGAAGGAAAGAAGGGCAAAATTTCTGTTCAAATAGTGCATTGTTCAAAGTAGGTTGCATTGTGATTATGTTTTGTCTTTAGTTTCTTTTCACTGTAGTATGGAGCACTTCTTTGGTTTGTTTCCTCCAAAGCTGCGCCCCCCTTAAATTTTTTGGCACCAGCCGCCACTGAAGGTAAGGGTTGGAACATTCATTAAAAAATAAATAAAAATACTTACATCTACTAGTTCCACACAAAGTACTTTTATGCATGTGGGTCATTTCTGACACGTGTGTAAACTTGATGGAGAATTACAAAAGGTGTGGTTGTTCATGAAGTAAGGAAGGGAAGATAGAAATAGTGATTTGTACATAACAATAACAAGTACATGAGTGCCTTGAAGTTGTTACTGATTAAACCAATTTATATCTAAGCTTTATCATAGAAACACTCAGCCATATATAAAATGACAGAATATGGATATTTGTCATTTTTGACACGTTACCCATTGGAGGGTAATGATATAAAGGTGTTTTTCTCAGAAAGTGAGAAAGGGAAAAACAAAATGATTACATAAAATGATAAAGAAAAAAAAACAGTTAATTGAGGAGGACTTTGAAGACTGAATGATGAAATAAATTTATTACAAATATATGGGTAATAACATCTTAGCCGGGTCACTTTTGACCCATGTTGCGCATCAAAGGGTTAATAACCATATTATTATAAATTAGATGCCTGTATTTAGTCCCCTGATTTTGCAGTCAAGTTTGTGGATTGCTTTGTCAGGTACTCCCACTCCGATCATTCCTCCTTCTAATGGCTACCGAGATTTCATAAATTCATTCATCATTATATAGCACTTTTCAAAAAGGGTTACAAAGTACTATACAGACAAAAAAAAGATAAACAAGAAAATAATAGAGAAATAAAAGAGAAATGTGAGGAATACAATGACTTAAAGTGTACCTCAGCCCCTTTTTGGAGCCTTCTGCTCAAAAATTACATTTCCATAAAGAAAAGAGTGTGTCTCTGCAACAACAAGGTCTATTTGAATAATTTTAGTGTCATCATAAAGGGAACACTTGTGAAATTTGTTCAGATGTGTAAATATCAGTATATATGTTGCTGGGTAGCAGTAAATGAAGATGGAACACAGCATAAGTGAAAGATTTCATCTTTGCCTTAAAAAATACACTTTTATAGTGAATATCCCTTTGTAATGATGAAGTTCCAGCTTTAAATCCCTAAAAAAAAAAAATAAAATATGTGAATATTACCTTTGCATGGGTTAAGGCTGATAAAGTGAAGCACAGCAAAATTAGGGAGGTTTTAGTACAGATTGGTTAAAGAAAAATTTGTCCTGACATTTCATTTAACTGAAAAATGCCACCAAATAAGTAAAAAAAAAACTCTGATAACTGAAGTAATTACAATAATGATAGTAATAACAGCAACAGTAAGCTAGTTGAACTGGTGGTTGGACCTGATATGTTTTTGTCGGACATCCCTGATGTACGGGATTCTTCAAAGCCCATTTCAATCCCACGGTGGTCAGCATTCGCTAGCGGCCATCCACCGAAGACCCTGTACACCTCCTCATCAAACTTGAAGTTCGAGTGGTCCAAGCCACTTTTCTTATTGTGTGCCTTTGCCTTGTTGTACTCCTGCTTCAATAGTTTCCATTTGTTTCTTACTTGTGTGGCGTCTCAGTCAGGGAAACCTCCTTCGACCAACTTGGAGGCAACATTTTTAAAAAGGTCCGCATTTTTATGTTTGCGCCATCCACTCTTTTCATTATCTGCAAATCTTCTAAGGCTCTAATTAAATAAATAGTCTCGGCTCTACTCCATCGTTTGCTTCTGCGGCCATCCCGCTATCCTCCTATGTACCCGTCAACACTGCATATGGTCGTCATGGCGACAGGACAAGGGAACGAGCATGCGCAGAACAACTGGAATTAATTTAAAGCGGAATGAAGGTATATGTGATGGAGGAATTATTTCATTCAGATTTAAAATCAGAATAAACCAGCCACTTACTTCGGAATTAAGTTTTATTTGGAATTATCATTTTTATTCAGAATTAGGTGTTTACAAGGTCATTTTTAGTCTTTTTAAAGAGGATTTAAGTTTTATTCAGAGTTAAAGAGGAATTCAAGTTCTCATGTAAACATGATAATTGTCGTGTAAACAGAGCCTTAGACTCCAGGTATGAATTACCAGGATTCTTAGCCCCTTTAAACAGGATTACCAGGACCTTTATTTGAAAGAAAACACAATGATACACACACACTTTTGACTCGCCTTTAATCTGTTTCCAGGAGCTGCTCCTGCTGTGAAGTGTTCTTAAAGAAAGTTAAATATCCCAAATTTAGGTACTAAAACGCTTGACAAAGTTCTGCATTTACCAGACTGAGTAAAAGTCTGTGAGGTGGTCTGGCTACAGGATTAACCGCTAAAGAAAAAGTCTCAGATCTCCTGAGACTGTTTCCATATCTTTCAAGAGTTTTCATGACGTCCAATCTCTAAAGTCCCAGCAGGGACGAGATAAGAGCACCTGTCCATTTGTCCACAGGCACTTTTAGACACGGTGCACTTCCACAACGCCCCCACCCCACAGGCGCTGCCACCTAACGCTCCAGCACACAGCAGCTTGTAAGTTGTTATTGATTTTGACCCTCGGTGCCCAAATCATTGAGTCTGGGGCAACAAATTCAGTGCTTTACAGTTCAGAGCGATTGCATTTCAGATAAACACTGTCAGCATGAGTGTGCGGGGAGGTCCAGTGCTGATAAAAGTCGAGTCAGAGTAAATACCTGGAGACACAGCTGATTACTATCTTCACAGCGAATTACAGAGGAAACTCTCTTTTAGGCTGTAGCCACCCCCTTCCATCTACTCCTAAAAAAATGTCTCCATCCCTGAGCTGGGGGTTGGATAAAGACAGTTCTTCACAGATGAGGAAGCAGACTCTCAGGAGGAAGTGTGATGGAGGATCGGTCACCGGAGAGTCTACCGACGGAAAGTTCCACTCATCCATTCATCATCACAGGGGTCGGGAGATGAAAAGTGAAATTAATCAGGAGGTAATTCCTCTGATGAAGAGAGGGATTAATCAGATAAAGTGCGCTTTTTCATTAACCCGAGGTATATTTCTATCCTGGCACACGTGGAGCAGGGAGTAAAAGAGGAGGGGCAGGAATTACATGCTAACAGTGATGAGGGCTGATGCTCTTGAACTGTTTGACAAGATCTCAATTCAAACACCTGGAATTGGAGCACAGTGTCATGATATTGCTGGTCCTGTTTTATTCTGTTTGCCTTTTTCCCTTGTTCTCCGTTTTGACCTCTTGTGTCTGGTGTTTTCTGTTACTGTTTTGATCCTTTTCTTGGTCCTTGTCAAGTTACCTGCTTTGTTCACGTTTCTAGTCTTGTCCTTGTGTTTCCTGTTTTATTTTGAAAGTCCTCCTGTCTCCCTTTAATGCCGTGGGTTTTGCTTCCTGTCTCATCCTGTCACACCTGATCCCTGATTGTTCTTCCCAGCTGCTTCTCGTTTACCCCAATCACCTCATGTATTTAACCCTCGTGTTTTCCCCTTGTCTTTGTGGGCTCATTCCCGTTTCTTCTGCCTTGTAACTCTGTCTCCAGTGTTCTCCCGTGTTCTCCCGAGTGTTGAAAGGTATTTTTTGGTTGGGACTTTGTTTCGTATTTTTGAGCTTTTGTTAAGGACTGTTTTTGTGTTTGGACTTTTTGTTAAGCATTTGTTTTTGGAGTTTTTTTATCCTGCTTTTAGTTATTAAATGCAGATTAATTAAATCTGCATTTGGGTCTTCTCCGTTGTTTTTTTTGTTAGTTTCGGATTTACAAACCGTGACACACAGGCCAAACTGAGACCTGATATGACACAAGAGAAGGACTTCAGAAACACTTTTGTCTTTGCTCCTCTTCTTGTCCTCCTCTTGTACTTTTCTGGTTTTTGTCTTGTTGGCTGGACTGTAGCATTGCTGTGGACAGCCTGCTGCTGTGGATCTACATAGCTTCAGCTACTTTAATTGCAAATATCTGGCCTTTCCTTTAGTCCCATCCCATTATCGTTGGACATCCCAATATAAACTTCGGAATAATCAGTCCATTATAATACACTGTATTCTCCACTTCATAGTCATTTTAGCTGTAGTATTAAAACAATCTCTCTATGATTGTTAATGTTTATACCACCATACTAACTCCCTCAACAACCATACAGAGAGGAGGACCCTCTTGGAAAAGAGATGCCACATCAAAAGGGGCTAACCTCCAATAAATTTAGATTAAACAAAAAATGTGATAACGACAAATTTTTGGTCCGGGCATCCAGAAACCACCGCTGTCACTAACTCTCTATGTAGTCCATGTGTCTCTACCTGCCTCTCTGTCCTTCCTTTATCTCTCTGATGGAATACAAATGTAAATACAATAAAATAAAATGAAATATAAAAGAGGAGTATGGCACTGACATACTGACATAGACATAAATCATCTTTAGAAAACATTTGTCATGGGTTTGTGCTATACAAAAAAAGATTGATTAACTTATCATAGACTTTAAGTTCTGTATAAAAATGCATATTCAGTATTCCAAATAAAAATCACTATGAAACCTTAAAGATTTATTTCGGATAGAATAGAATATAGAATAGTTGGTTCAGAAAAGAGATTTAAACAGACCCTGCCCTCCCTTTTTAACAGACAGAAAATGTTTGAGATTACAAATACGCATAATTAAAGATAGCAGAAAATCAGCATTTAGCATCAAATTTAACCAAAATGTGTTTCCCTTTGACTGGCAACTTAAGAGGAAACTAATAGTGCTGTGTCCTGTTTGTAAAAAAAAAAAATCATACAATATTGATATTGTGTGGAAATTTGCATAAATACATTTAACTAATTTAAAAAAAAAGTCAAATAGTTAACTTTGTAATTTCTTTAAGGTTTGTCAAAAAACTGTTAGTTGCTTTTAAAAAAAAGTGACATCATGATGTGTCTAAATGTGCCATCGTGAGAAAATGAATTTGCTGTATAATCCTTTTTAACCCTTGTGTGATGTTCATAATTGTGTTACTCAGGCAGTGTTGGTGGGTCTGGTGGACCCACTACCTTTATGGGTTTTTTATTCATTTCAATCAAATAAGTGTATGCTTAAAACCTTGATATATACGTACTTCATCCCAATTGCAAGAAATATAAATAACATATGTGGTTAATATTTGCTCTTTACCTTTGTTGGATCACATTTGTAATTTAAAGAGCTACTCATTTTTTGTTAGTTTTTTAATAAAATGTAAGAAAAAAGAAAATCAATTATGATCAAGATATGACTTGTAAGTTCCAGGCATATGAGTAAGTGGCATCACAGGCAGCCCAGATCTTTATACCACATTTTGCAGGTTTAGATGGTATATACTGTCTAAAGGGGCCATTTTAGTGGGAAGGCCCTCCGAGCAGAGAATCTTTTGGCCATCTTGATCAGTTGTGATAAGGAACCACACTGGCAAAGCTATATATATTGTTTCCCATCCCCAGTTTGCAGCTAGAATAGAGTATTATACCCCTTTCCCACTGGCTGAAAAATCTGTTCAAACATGCTAACAATCGGCTCCTGTCGGCAGTGGAAAAGGCTCTAATCGGCATTCAGACCCACGTCGACTGACCCTGCGAGGGACACGGTTTTTTATCGGCTCGCCTCTGATCGGCTCCAGTGGGAACATCACACCTGGGTCAATGCGCTTATTTAGAGGATGACGTTGGCGTAACGTGCCTACGGCATAATATTAAGCCTGTAAATTGGGGCAACAAAGTACGCTGGCACCTCAGAAACAAATTCCATCCGCCTTCGTATCATCAGCGCTTGAATGTCATTCATTCTGCGCTAAGTTTGTACATTTTTAAAGAGGGACAAAAGTATGAAGTACGTAAAACATTTGATCACAATGTAAATGGCTTCCATGCTCCTTTCCATTGTTTACCTGGCCGTGTTTCTGCATGATGATGATGTCAAAAACGTGACGACATCAGCTTGATGCACCAGAGGGAAAAATAGCAGCCACGCAGCTCGTCTGCTGGCGATTAGACCCAGGTCTGCTGGTAATGGGTAAGGAGTCACTTACCGAGTATTAGCAGGTTTACCTGCGTTTAAAAAACCCACGTTTATCCGCTAATTTTAGTGGGAAAGCAGCTTAAGAAAAAAACGATCAATTCTTGCAAGACAGAGGGTAAATTGTGTGGGAATGTGAGAGTAAATATGTCAGTGCCTGAATTTTGTAACAATTTTGCTACCTTGTGCGGAAATGGCACGTTCGCCTCACACGCGAAAGGTCCCCGGTTCAAAACCGGTCGGAAACATTTATCTTTGTAGATTCCCATGGCAACAGTTCATCCAGCGGCACCGCGTCAACACTGTGGCGCTTTACCACAGGGCTGGAGCCGTCACACTGCTTCAGTGTGTACCAGGAAATTTGGGAAATTTGCTGATTACTGTATTGTGTTTTTGGTCATCCAGGTCTTGGGGGTCAAGAGCTTGATCCAAAGAGGGCATGTGCACCTGCATAAAGCTGAGAGGAGCTCCATTGGATGAGGACAGACCTCTGCCTTCTTCATGCAGTGAATCCGAGGGGAGCCTGGCCAGCTATGCAATCCAAACACAACAAGTAGCAGGTTCCAGGGCCTACAGTCCCCAATGCCGGAAAGGCTAAGAAGCCCAGGGGGGTTGGCAGCCAGTGTTTTGTGGTTCAAGTCCCCTGATGTGGGGTTCAAGTTATTTGTTTGCCCCCCCCAAGGATGTGTATCAGGAGCAAGAGACCGCTGGGCCCGCTGCTGTGTGCTGAGTGTTTTTGCAGTTTCCGTAGTGTAGTGGTTATCACGTTCGCCTAACACGCGGAGGCCAGCCGCGGATACCCGTAACAGAGAATTTAGAGACCGGAGGCCATCCGCCAGGTGTGGGATCGAAACCAGTTCATAACGTACATTATGAACAACATTAGTGATCAACATTAACTGGAAATACAGCATGTATAAACGCTGTATTGACTTGAGTAAGATCTTTCAAGCACCTTTGATCGGCCAGCCGCGGATACATGTATCAGAGAATTTAGTATCATATACGTGATACATGTATCAGAGAATTTAGTATCATATACGTGATACATGTATCAGAGAACTTAGTATCATATACGTGATACATGTATCAGAGAATTTAGTATCATATACGTGATACATGTATCAGAGAACTTAGAGACCTGGAGGGTCTCTGCCGGGTGTAGGATCGAAACCAGCGCATATCGCACATCATGAACGTTTGTGTTCAACATTAACTGGAATTACTGCGTGTATAAACGTTGAATTGATTTGAGTGAGATCTTTTAAGCACCTTTGATCTGTAACTGCGCCAAGTCATGCAAAAATATGTACCTCTTAAATAAAAAAAGGTATATATTGTGCATAAATTCTGTTATAACTACTGCTGTTGTTGAAGTAATTCTGTTACTGTTAAATTTAATAATCATGATAGGAATAAGGCTTTAAGAACAAACTAAAGGTTAATTGTTGCATAAAACAGTACACAAAATTTGCCATTGAGAGCCTCCTGCTGCACATCAGCAGAGGGCAGAGGGGACCTTCAGCGGGTGGTAAGGGCAGCCGAGAAAACCATCGGGATCACACTCACTCCTCCTTCAGGGACACTTACACCCACAGCATCCAGGAAAAGGCCTCTTACATCACAGATGACCCCACTCACCCCCCCCCCCCTTCAGGAAAAAGGTACCGGACGGACTTTTACCCTTTTAAGTGTCACACCAAAGACAGCTTCTACCCTCAAGCTGTGAGGGCCATCCCTGGCCCCTCCGGGCTCCCCCCCCCAAGACTTACATCTAACAACACAGCCCCCCCCGACTGACATCATCTAACAACACAGCCCCCCCCGACTGACATCATCTAACAACACAGCCCCCCCCCAAACTGACATCTAACAACACAGCCCCCCCAGCCCTCTTTCGTGTCCATAGCACACTGTCACTTTAAATAGTTTAATGTCACTTTTATCACTTTCATTTGCTTTCACCTTAAAGACAGTTTAGGCCACATTCTAACCCGTACCTGTCAGGAAAGCATCAGATCACTGCACCCTCATATCTGGGCCTTTAGGAAAAATGTGAATAATTTAGAAAAGAATAGTTCTTTATTGTCATTATCAAACACTTGTTAGGCAACATAATTTGCACAGTGAAACATAGTTTAGCATCCTCTGTGGCAGCATAAAAGAGAAAAGTAAACATTAAAAAAAAAGACTTTATAAATGGAATTCAAATATATAAATATATATATGTGTGTATATATATATATATATATATATATATATATATATATATACATAACAGGGATTTTCTTATTATATCGGGGCATTTAGGAGCGCTGAAAAAGGCTTGTGCAAATTATTCAGAACATACACACAGAGAAGGTGAATGTAATTGGTCCTCTCATATTATTTACTGAATCGCCAAAGTAAGGTTTTTAATTTACATAACTGAGCTGTAAATAAGACAAAATAATTAATTAGAATGTTTTATTATGACTTCTCCAAACCTTTTATCAAATGTAAATAAAGTACACATTAAAATTTCCCTTTTTCAAAATTTTCTGCATTGAAGTTGATAAAGAAGATGCTTTGAAATTTAATTATTAAAGAGGATCTATTACATGAATACACTTTGAAAAAGAGTTTGCTTCAGTAAATATCAAAAGACTGAAAGCTTAAGTCAAATTATTTTGCACTTGCTGTTGTAAAACAGTCAAATTCAATATGTGATACAATTCTTTTGCAACATCCTGTTGTTTATTTACTAGGTCACACCAGAATTGAGTCTTAACATTTTTGGCATTATAGCCATTACAGTATTTGAGTGTAATATTTGATAAGTTAATTTATCAATAACATAATTCATTGTTTTACTCAGTGCTCAAACTCTGTGTTAAATATTGTAAATTTTTATGTTTCCCACAGTGATTTTACAAAAATACTCACTCATAAAGTACACAAAATGCTACTTAATTGCGGAACAGAGTAAATATAACTTGTTTTTTTTATACCCCTGTTCACTTCTAAGAATACATTGACAATTTATATGTAATTATGCATTTTGTTCATTGTGGTGTGATTTTACTATTGCAATACTCTGAAAATCTCTCTCATTGCAGATTATCCACATTGAGCAGAGATGTGAATTTTTTCAAGTCATCTGGTGGCCAACCCTTCCTGAGGATAATAGTAAAGGACGACCAAGGCAGTACAAACAGGCTTAAAACAGAAAATAAGCTGAAGAACGACGGTCATAATTACACATGATATACCATCTGCTGTGCTACCTTACCATTACTGTTTCGGACATTTAACATGTTCTCTAGTATTCTGTTTATTAAATTGTTGTTCTCATTTAAAATTACATTCTGCTTTGTGATGATGTTTAAATAGATTCTCACAACAATAATAAAGATCTCTTGTGAAAACACGGCTGAACTCTGAATAAACTTTATAATAATAATAAACTTTATTCATATAGCATTTTTCAAAAAGGGTTACAAAGTACTTTAGAGACAAAAAATAAAGATAAACAAGAGCATAAAAGATAAATCTGAGGAATACAAACACCAAAAAGGTAAGAGTTAAAACAGAACAGTGGTAAATCAAATAAGAGCCACAAATGACAGAAAAGAGAGCCAAATAAACAAAAGATAAATATATCACCGAAGATAATATGGGGGAAACAAATAAAAAAGGCTAAAACTGCCAATAAATAAAAGGGAACAGGAAGTAAATTGATTGAAAATGAATAAAACCGAAAGAGAACAAAGTGTTAGAATGATGAAAAGATAAAAAATGAAAGAATAAAAGATGCTGAGTGCTGAGTCACACTAGAAAGTTATTAATTATATTGTTTTATTATTATATAGTAGTTATATTATTAGTGAGTTATATTAGTTATTGAGCAAAAATTACTCCATCAGATACCTGAATAATTCATGTAGTTTTAAAGCTGTAAATTCAGTTTTTATGCAAAACCTTAAACAGCTCTGCAGTTAATAGAGTTTTAGCAGTTGCAAGGAGTTTGTAATTATGTGTTGTCCCGTTTAAATGAAGTGATAAAACTTTTCAAAAGAAAGATTTTTAGGCATCTTTTTTGTTTTTTGGGTCCACTGTATTGGAAAGACAAATCAGGCTTCAGATGAGTTCAAACTCGGGCCAAAAGCCTCAAGGTGGTACATGCAGTTATAACCCACTCTGCCTCACTGGCACGCTGAAAGAAACGAAGTCTGATGAAATAAATGTTTCAAGATTAATATTGCTGTCAGTCAAATGTTAGTGGGCATTACTAGATAAAAATATACAGACTGAAAAGGAGCAGTAACAGGTGGTAAAAGCTTCTGTCATGGTATGAACATAATATGCCTACATATTATTCAGAGAATATTGTGAAATCCAACTTGTAGTTTTTGTGAAATCTTGCAAACAGACAAATGTACGCCGGCAAAAACACAACCTCCTTGGTGGTGGTAATAAAATCAAATAATGCACAATCACTCAGAACAATAACAAAGAAACATATTTACAGATCATACTTATTAACATACTTAAATATTTACAAAACTAGGCTAACTTTTTCCTGTCTGTCCCCCATCTGTCCCGTTCAGAGTCATAATAGTCCGACTTCTGAAACTCCAGCCAGGTCATCTCCTTGGCCATGCCCTGGTCCTTGTACAAGGAGAAGACCCTGCTGGGGCAGTAGATGTACTTCCCTGTCATCCCAGGGAAGTATGTGTGGATGTGCGGGCTGCCTGGACCCTGTTTAAGTGGCAGGTGACAGGACCTGAACAGGCGGCCTGTTGGCAGCTGTACCGCCAGTTTTTTTTTTTGCCCTCTCCTCCACCACCCGCCTCCACTCTAACCCCCTCTGCCTTGCCCCCTCCAGCTCCCGAGCAAAATAAGGAGAGGCAGCAAACTCCTCAAAGGACATCCTGGGGTTTTTCAGGCCTTCATGTTCATAGGTCTTAAAGACCTTCGTGGAACAATAAAAATATTTAATATCTTCCGCCTGGTAGAAGAAATGAACAGAAGAGCCATCCCCAAGAAATCTGGATTTTGGCTGACCACAGGCTAAGCAGCTCCTGATCAGCTTCTTCTTCTGCTGCTGCTGCTGTTGATGCTGCTGCTGCTTTTCGAGAAGATCTGCCACAATCCTCTCCACTGTTGCACGGCTCAGCGGCTCATCCTGAAGGGGGGTCACAGGTGGGGGGTTGACAACAGCTGGAGGAAGGGTTGTGACAGGCACGCTGACTGTCTGACTGCCTGTGGTCAGACTCTGCCAGAGCTGCTGCGTCTCCAGCACTTTAGCTGGGCTGGTGTTGAGGGAGGAGCTGGTGTTTTTCAACTTTGCCAGGTGTTTGACATATCTTGAGATATGCTGGCACGTAGTTGGATGGAGGAGGCTGTTGGGGTCAGTGCATGACCTCTGCACCATGGCGGCATAGTCTGCGTCCACCCGCCTCAACAGATCCTTTGCCCCATGGTGCTTGATTAGGAGGTCATCAATAGCAGCCCTCATGGGCTCTGTCCACCGACTGTGGTCCAGGACGTGGACCAGACCTCCAGTTTTTATGGGGCCTGTACGGGTGGCCCGAGGAGAGGAGGAAACAGGCAGCAGGGCAGCCTTTGGCAAGTCTAAAAGAAAAAAAGAGCATATCTGTTAATGATATACAAGATGATCATTAACACCACATTCCTCAATACACATATAGGCCATTAAACACCTGACAACACAGATTTTAGCCAGAAATTTCTAAATTATTGAAGCTGAAATGTTTATTTTCATTTCTACTAAAATCCTAATGACAAAAACCCATAAAATTTAACATATATATTTGTAGGGTCTCATTTGATACATTAGGTGCTTCTTGCAACTGATAATCCATTTGAGGACATTTTTCTCATTTATCTGAATGTATTCAGATTTTTTTTGTAGTTTTTTGATCATACTGATAAAAGTATGTATAAAATGTGATACAAAAGATATTTAAGGGTTAACTTGAGTGAAAAGTTAATCCATTGTTCGAAAAGTTTGATTTACAATGAATGAATGAGTATTTTTATTTTGAAAATGTAAAAGAAAAAAATTAGTTGAGTATTTTTCGGAAAATACAAAAAAGAATCATTACAATGAAATTCCGCTGTCTAGTAAACAATCCAAAAACAAATACAACCAAACTGTGAAATTCACAGTTTAACTTCTTTTACATTTCAAAAAGGAGTGGGATGAAGAAAAACTTGTTTAATTCCCACCCCTTCTCCATTGCTGAATGACAAAAATAATTAACATTGTGTTCACAGTATTCTAAGTTTTTTTTATACCATGCATTTTATAATCCTCATGTAAGTAATTCCAACCAAACATAAGTATTATTTTAAAACAGCAGGGTCTGAATGAGGGATGTGGTGGGTAGTTTGAATCACCTGTTGACACCTGAGCTTGTGTCTCTGACTTGACTGTGATGGCTGCAGGTAAAGGATGGGGCTGAGACTGGGACAGGACCGGCACATCTTCTGCTGGCTCATGCGGCATATTCCCACTGGTTTCCTGTATTGAAGCATTTAATGAAGAGTTAGGTAAGTTAGGCGGTCTATCAGTCAGTCAGTCAAGATTTTAAGGTAAATTATTAATGTAAATAACCTGAGGACAGGGATGGGCTTCCTCCTGAGGGAGATCCTGCTGCTCCTGGATGTTTTCAATGTTTAAGAAAACAGGACGGCAGCCAGGTTCCACATACTGGAGCCCAAACCTCTCACCAGTGTCCCTGTTGGACACCCGAAGAGCCGGGTACTTGGCCTTTCCTGTCACTACAAGAGAGGCTGTGTTCAGCTGGGCCATCAGAAGGGGGTCAAATGCAGCAGGCAGCTCCACATCTGGCAGCTTCAGGTCAACCAGCCTCTGAAAATTCCAGCGCACCACACCAGTCATAGCCTGGGCCTGGAACAGCTCGCTGGACACCCTGTTGCCGGTCACCCACTGGGCTTGGTGACAGTGGAAGCCCTCCTGCTGTGATGTGCCTCTCACAGGGATCCAAATAGGGACAGCAGCTCCCTCAGCCTTGTTATAGTTGAGCTGCAAGGTGCCACCGTACCTGTAGAGGATCCCCTCCCCCACCTCAGGGTCGCTCAGGCAGCCTCTCAGGATGTGGATCCGTTGAATTTTCCACACCTTGAGCATGGAGGGCTTGAAGAGGAGCTGATTGTTGGTGTCCTCTGCCAGGTGAAAGTGGTGCATCACATCCTCCACCCTCTGCAGCAGCTCTCTGGGCTGTGGCACCTTTGTTCTGCAGTGGTCCCTGATGTGCTGCTTGGTGGGGTTAGCAGGAGAGATGCCGCACACAGAATAGGCGTCCTTGAGCCGCTGAAGGTCACCCTGGTCCACAACCAGAAATGCTGCAGAGAGGAACTGGCAAAATGAGCTGAACAGAGGGTGATGCTCGGAGACACACTCCCTGGTCAAACGCCGCATGCAGTGGAACAAGTCCAGCTTTACGTTAAGGTGTTTGTTGAACTTGCTCCTCGATGCAGGGTTGCTGAGCAGGTTCCCAGAAGTGGCCTCCGACACAATTGCCTCTGTTGTCCTCCAGCTGTCCCACAACAGGTGGTCCTGGGGCCCAGAGTCCAGGACCTTGAAGGCCGCACAGCAGTCCCTGATGTTATGAAAGAAAAAAATACATATATAAATATGTTTTCACACTGTATAACTATCTTACTGTGATAAAATATTTAATGTTTAATACTTGGTCAGCATACCTGTCCACCCACTGGTAGTCAGCCTTGTCCACACCAGCCACAGTGTAGCGTTGAGCCAGACCCTCATACAGGGGATGAAGGGACCGATCACACTCCGACTGCAGCATCACCCAGCTCAGGATCATCCAGTTCTCGTTCATTATGGCATAGGAAGACATTGTGCCTGATGACAGCACAACCTTCCTAGCCACTTTGCGCGTGTGATCTGACCTCAGTGCTCTCCCGAAGGTCCCCTGCAGCAGTAAGGTCAGCTGGTGCTCCTGGCGCTGATACTCGCTGACTAGACAGTCAACCAGATAGTGGGAGGAGATGGACACCCCACACCAGCCGTCAGCGTCAGCATATCCTCCAAACGGAGCAGGAGAGGGGGTCTGTCTGAGGAGCCCGGCAATTGTTTTTTGCCCGTGGACACCTGCCTCAGCATCCCTGATGCTCTGGATGCTGTTCAGGTAGGCCAGGTGGGCTCTCTCATATTTGAGATGGAGTGTCTCTGCCAGCTGTTTGGCCATGTCCTCTGCTGACCTGCCACTGCGCCTCAGTTCGTCCATCACTGATCTGCAGATGGCCTTCTTGTGGGTCAGGAAAGCAGGGATAATGTTCTCAATGCGCCTGGGAAGCATTGACAGCCACTGGGGTTTGTCAGCATGCCAGTACTTCTTGCAGGCTTTACAAGTTAGCCTTGAGGCAAGAATATAGTACTGGCCATTGGTGCCTATGATGACTCTAGGCCTTCCGACTCCTGCAGAAACAATTTGTGGATTCGGGCAACCATAGAGACAGGGCAACACGTATGTGTTCCTCACTCTCTCCATGATTGGATGCTCGGGCTTCCAGATAAAAAAAGGGTGGAGCTGGTAGTACTTGGGCGAAGGCAGCTCATGAACAGAGTCAATGAGCTCAGGCTGAGGTGGGTGACGCCACAGGGACAGCATGTTCATTGGATGGCGCACTGGACGCGACCCTGGCCACAGCCCAAGTTCTTCCATCTCAGCCTTCATCCACATCTTCTGCTGATGGGAGCAGTTCCATCTGGCAACATCTTGACCCGCTGGCAGAGACACACCAACAGGCTCCGGACATGGGGGAGCTGCATATACAAAGATAAGCCATCATCAGTAAGATGGAGAGCCTGGCAGTGGCTGTTATGGAAATCTATACAAGAGAAATTCATACCTGCATCAGAAGTGGTGTGGTGCTGACCGTCCTCAGGATGTGAAATCCCTGATGATGGACCTACAGCTAGAGTTAAAAAGAGTAAGACACACTGTGTAAAAACACTGATTTACATATATTTTGATTTTTCTTTTGAAAAGACAGAAAACTTTAAAAATGTATCCCCAGTAAGAGATGAAAGTGTTGCAAACTAATATGTTATATACTGTAAATTTGTAAGGAAAATATGAGGAAACATCATACTTGGTCTCATCACATCAGGGCTCCCAAGTCCAAGTTGTGGGGCAATTTCGAGCAGCTCAGGTGGGACTGGCAATGGGACCTTCACTGTTACAATAAAATAAAAAAGGAGATGCATTTAAAAATAAGACAATACAATTTCAAAATAGTGTCTGAATTGGAAGTATATCAATATTTGTTTACCTTTCACAGCAGAAACATCTCCAGAAAGGGGACCCAAGTCAGCAGGCCTGGAGATGGTAGCTGTCTGCTGGCTACTGTGTGCTGGAGAACAACATTTTTCATCATTTTCTTCTCAAATTTCAGCTTTTTTGCTTAATAATCTGACCTATTTTTTCTCTAACAGTTTTTCACAAAAAAGACAGATGTATGTGTAAAAAATGTTCTGTTGTTATTGCTAGTTAAAATAAGAAAAGCACATATAATACACATCAAAGATTTTGCATCCAAAAATAGAATCTCAGCTTTACATTTACTTTTTTACAAAGCAGGTATTTTAATTGCAAAATCCTTTTATGACACTTTTAAAATTTATGCAAACATGGAAAGCCACTCACCATCATCGATGCCATGTTACTACCTCAGGCCAGTGGGAGAACAAGAACACAACCATCAGAACAGGCCAGAACACGGCCAAAATAAAAATTAAAAAACTAGTTTAAAAGAACTTTGTAACATTTTTAACATTTAGTGATGAAGAAAAACCTGCTGCTGGTCTTGTATCCAAGCGCTGGGGGGTCGCTGATGGTGGCCCTGGAAATGACAGTAAATATTTTTTTATATATATATATTTTTATTTATTTTTTTTTTTTTTTTTTTTTGTTAAGCTTGTAACACATACGTGGATCAGGGTTGAGTTTGGAGGGAGAAAGACTCAACATCTCCTTCTCCAGAGCCTGATCCTCCTCCATATCTAGAAGTTCATAAACAACAATTAATAAAACTAAATAGTCACCAGATAATATTTCAAATTTGCATATCTCTGTGGACTGACCGACAGTGCTTGATGGTGCGGCTTCTCCTGGGGATGAACTGCGAGGTTCAGCCCCCTGCTGCTTCAGGAGGTATTGCTGCAGGTTGTACATTTTGCTGTTTTTAACGCACTTTTTTCCCAGGATGAAGGCAGCATATCCATCAGCCCTGCTCTCCCAGATCTGCCTCCACGTCGCGCTGGCCCTGGCCCCAAAGCCAACAGTGTTGTCCCCCTCTGATGCCACTGCTGGAGCAGGCTTTCTGGACAGGAGGTACCTCCTCAGGTCCTCAATCTCCTCAAAACCTCTGGCATACTGGAGAAAGGAGAGCAGGCTGTCCTTGCTGTTCCCCTGTGGGTTGAAGCTCCCATCCTGCTCCTCCTTCTCTACCTTATTGATAAGGTAGATGGTGTATCCCACATCATTCTCCAGCAGCCACTTAAAAGACTTATTTTTATATTTTCCAAACTGGAGGAGATACTCCCCCATCACCTCCTGCTGGTCGGAGAAATCTCCTCCACGTAGGAAAACCACAGTCCGGGCGTTGGTTTTCACCTGTGTCTCGTTCTGCGCTGTGGACCTGTCTTGAAGCGAGGGATTGTTTTTTATCCTCATCGCCTCATCAGACGGGTCCTGGCGAAGATGGCCTGACGGGCCCCTCCTGAAGGACACCGTCATCTTCCCAGGAAAGATGGTGACTCCCTTCTTCATTTTCCTATGTGCACAATACAGCACACGCAGGCAGTGTAGTTATAAACAAGAAAACAAATACATTGGAACAAATTCAAAGAACCGGTAAGTATATTTGCCTATAAGCCTGATTATGATATGCTGGAGTATACATTGAGAAACCATAACATTCAGCCAAAATGCAGTACAATATGACATTTATTATGTAAGACTATATCAAAATTAACATTTTTGGATTACAAAGTGTGTTTAAACTCTTAGAATTATGATCTTGTGATCCCAAAAATCAATAATACCAGGGTTGAATAATATTGTAGTTAAATTATGCTCATTTTATGTTTTTATTCTGTGTTAATAGAGAACTTGGCACTATATAAAGCCACACAGGTAATGATAAGGGTTTATTCATTAAAGTCTTACACTACTGAGAATAATTTTTATGTGATGTCAAAAATGTAAATAGTTTGGTAAATATTAATTTAAATTAGGTATCATACTGTACCCATAATTTCCCTGAGGGAGTTTTTCCAAAGGGATTAATAAAGTACAACCTAACCTAACCTAACCTAAAAAATATATTCATATTTGGCCCAAATAATACCACAGGCTAGCAATTTGCTCTGTTAAAAATGTAATTACATGACATAAAATATACCAATTGAAGACATATTGCATTTGCTCATTGAACTTAACCACATTTATATACAAAAAGCAATACCCATCTAGATGCTGCTTAACTAAAATCCCAGTATAAATGTATTTTTTACAGTCAGTGTTTAATCTACTGTTAATTACAAAAAATCTGATTGATTCTGACAGCATTTCTTGAAATGAATCAGACATTAACATCAACATCATCTCTCAGTTATGAATGTAATTAATGCTTTATGCATTTGGTATTTTAGCAATACTGGTTCATGGGAGGACATTTTGTTTTTTCATACATTTGTAAAATGGCAAATGTACATATAGACAACAATATGCAGCCCCCCTCCCCACTTAGTAAAAATCAAATTTCTGTTTTAAAAACGAATACAAACCTTAGCAAAAACACACACAAAAACACCGACACAATTACTGTATCCTGAAGTCATATAATACACCGAAATTAATTCCAGTCATATTCAGATTTAGAATCAACAGATTAGGTCGCTAGCTAAAGTTTATGGTAAACTTGTGTAGTACATAACAGATAGCAGATCCAGACAGTGAAATTACGATCACATCTACCTAAAAAACACATTAAACATCTGGGATTTCATGAATGAAAACTTCAAGTAAAATGTTTAAAATAGAAGAAACACTTACGTCTTGAAACTGAGGATATTTTGAGAAAGAGAAATTATCGACGAAAAGAAAGAGATCTTCGGCGGGCTTTTTTTTTTTCTTTTTTAAAGTTCTCCTCTGGGATGCTCCTGCAGACTGTCACTCATACAGTAAGAAGCGGGGGTTTTTAAACCTTACCGAAACGGGTGAAACAGCGCCCCCCAAATCTCCATAGTGGCCAAAAAATATATTGCATCCGTATTGTAAGGAACTACCATAGAGAATGAATGGAAAAAGTTAAGGAAGTTAGGCATAACTATACGCGGTCCTCGGCGCGAAAGGTCCCCGGTCGAAAACCGGCGGAAACATTTATCTTTGTAGATTCCCATGGCAACAGTTCATCCAGCGGCACCGCGTCAACACATCACGTAGTGAGAAGTGCACTTTGACACTGTTCGGAATTTCTGTCCCTGCTGGCGGAAAGCTTTATTCTTCTTGGCAGATAGTCATCAGTATGTGGCAAACTCAAGGCTTCATTGCCGTAGGTGTTTGATGTTCGATAGTATTTAGACTGCATGTTGCACGCCTGTGAGGGGGGTTTCAGTCTGTTTCTGTAGCGTCGTGGTTATCACGCACGGCTAACAGACGAAATTTCCCTACTTCGAGACTGGGCAGAAACAGCTTGCAGTGTGTATCAGAACTTTGTCTTCGAATGCCTCTGGCACAAGAGATAGTGTCCCCTGACACTACACTCTTACTGCAAGAATCTTCCAAAGCTGACAGTGAGCAGACAATGTGTCAAGCACCTTGATGTAACACTTTGCTCATCAACGCAGCGAGCAGGGGCTAAGGTAGCGGGTATTTGATTGAGTTGTCCTTGTACCATGTCACATGGTTTCAGACATCCCTGGTGACATTCTCTGCACATTGAGATTGCACACACTGCAGGAGAGCAGGACTCAGTTTTGCAGCCAGTGTGCACTGGCATGCGAGAGCTAAAGCACAAGCCTCCCCGTCGGGGAATCGAACCCCGGTCTTCCGCGTGACAGGCGGAGATACTGTCCACTATACTAACGAGGAACTGTGCCCCTGGCGCTTTGCCACAGGGCTGGAGCCATCACACTGCTTCAGTGTGTACCAGGAAATTTGGGAAATTTGCTGATTACTGTATTGTGTTTTTGGTCATCCAGGTCTTGGGGGTCAAGAGCTTGATCCAAAGAGGGCATGTGCACCTGCATAAAGCTGAGAGGAGCTCCATTGGATGAGGACAGACCTCTGCCTTCTTCATGCAGTGAATCCGAGGGGAGCCTGGCCAGCTATGCAATCCAAACACAACAAGTAGCAGGTTCCAGGGCCTACAGTCCCCAATGCCGGAAAGGCTAAGAAGCCCAGGGGGGTTGGCAGCCAGTGTTTTGTGGTTCAAGTCCCCTGATGTGGGGTTCAAGTTATTTGTTTGCCCCCCCCAAGAATGTGTATCAGGAGCAAGGGACCGCTGGGCCTGCTGCTGTGTGCCGGGTGTTTTTGCAGTTTCCGTAGTGTAGTGGTTATCACGTTCGCCTCACACGCGAAAGGTCCCCGGTTCGAAACCGGGCGGAAACATTTATCTTTGTAGATTCCCATGGCAACAGTTCATCCAGCGGCACCGCGTCAACACATCACGTAGTGAGAAGTGCACTTTGACACTGTTCGGAATTTCTGCTCCTGCTGGCGGAAAGCTTTATTCTTCTTGGCAGATAGTCATCAGTATGTGGCAAACTCAAGGCTTCATTGCCGTAGGTGTTTGATGTTCGATAGTATTTAGACTGCATGTTGCACGCCTGTGAGGGGGGTTTCAGTCTGTTTCTGTAGCGTCGTGGTTATCACGCACGGCTAACAGACGAAATTTCCCTACTTCGAGACTGGGCAGAAACAGCTTGCAGTGTGTATCAGAACTTTGTCTTCGAATGCCTCTGGCACAAGAGATAGTGTCCCCTGACACTACACTCTTACTGCAAGAATCTTCCAAAGCTGACAGTGAAAGCAGACAATGTGTCAAGCACCTTGATGTAACACTTTGCTTATCAACGCAGCGAGCAGGGGCTAAGGTCGCGGGTATTTGATTGAGTTGTCCTTGTACCATGTCACAGGGTTTCAGACATCCCTGGTGACATTCTCTGCACATTGAGATTGCACACACTGCAGGAGAGCAGGACTCAGTTTTGCAGCCAGTGTGCACTGGCATGCGAGAGCTAAAGCACAAGCCTCCCCGTCGGGGAATCGAACCCCGGTCTTCCGCGTGACAGGCGGAGATACTGTCCACTATACTAACGAGGAACTGTGCCCCTGGCGCTTTGCCACAGGGCTGGAGCCGTCACACTGCTTCAGTGTGTACCAGGAAATTTGGGAAATTTGCTGATTACTGTATTGTGTTTTTGGTCATCCAGGTCTTGGGGGTCAAGAGCTTGATCCAAAGAGGGCATGTGCACCTGCATAAAGCTGAGAGGAGCTCCATTGGATGAGGACAGACCTCTGCCTTCTTCATGCAGTGAATCCGAGGGGAGCCTGGCCAGCTATGCAATCCAAACACAACAAGTAGCAGGTTCCAGGGCCTACAGTCCCCAATGCCGGAAAGGCTAAGAAGCCCAGGGGGGTTGGCAGCCAGTGTTTTGTTGTTCAAGTCCCCTGATGTGGGGTTCAAGTTATTTGTTTGCCCCCCCCAAGGATGTGTATCAGGAGCAAGAGACCGCTGGGCCCGCTGCTGTGTGCCGGGTGTTTTTGCAGTTTCCGTAGTGTAGTGGTTATCACGTTCGCCTCACACGCGAAAGGTCCCCGGTTCGAAACCGGGCGGAAACATTTATCTTTGTAGATTCCCATGGCAACAGTTCATCCAGCGGCACCGCGTCAACACATCACGTAGTGAGAAGTGCACTTTGACACTGTTCGGAATTTCTGTCCCTGCTGGCGGAAAGCTTTATTCTTCTTGGCAGATAGTCATCAGTATGTGGCAAACTCAAGGCTTCATTGCCGTAGGTGTTTGATGTTCGATAGTATTTAGACTGCATGTTGCACGCCTGTGAGGGGGGTTTCAGTCTGTTTCTGTAGCGTCGTGGTTATCACGCACGGCTAACAGACGAAATTTCCCTACTTCGAGACTGGGCAGAAACAGCTTGCAGTGTGTATCAGAACTTTGTCTTCGAATGCCTCTGGCACAAGAGATAGTGTCCCCTGACACTACACTCTTACTGCAAGAATCTTCCAAAGCTGACAGTGAAAGCAGACAATGTGTCAAGCACCTTGATGTAACACTTTGCTTATCAACGCAGCGAGCAGGGGCTAAGGTCGCGGGTATTTGATTGAGTTGTCCTTGTACCATGTCACAGGGTTTCAGACATCCCTGGTGACATTCTCTGCACATTGAGATTGCACACACTGCAGGAGAGCAGGACTCAGTTTTGCAGCCAGTGTGCACTGGCATGCGAGAGCTAAAGCACAAGCCTCCCCGTCGGGGAATCGAACCCCGGTCTTCCGCGTGACAGGCGGAGATACTGTCCACTATACTAACGAGGAACTGTGCCCCTGGCGCTTTGCCACAGGGCTGGAGCCGTCACACTGCTTCAGTGTGTACCAGGAAATTTGGGAAATTTGCTGATTACTGTATTGTGTTTTTGGTCATCCAGGTCTTGGGGGTCAAGAGCTTGATCCAAAGAGGGCATGTGCACCTGCATAAAGCTGAGAGGAGCTCCATTGGATGAGGACAGACCTCTGCCTTCTTCATGCAGTGAATCCGAGGGGAGCCTGGCCAGCTATGCAATCCAAACACAACAAGTAGCAGGTTCCAGGGCCTACAGTCCCCAATGCCGGAAAGGCTAAGAAGCCCAGGGGGGTTGGCAGCCAGTGTTTTGTTGTTCAAGTCCCCTGATGTGGGGTTCAAGTTATTTGTTTGCCCCCCCAAGGATGTGTATCAGGAGCAAGAGACCGCTGGGCCCGCTGCTGTGTGCCGGGTGTTTTTGCAGTTTCCGTAGTGTAGTGGTTATCACGTTCGCCTCACACGCGAAAGGTCCCCGGTTCGAAACCGGGCAGAAACATTTATCTTTGTAGATTCCCATGGCAACAGTTCATCCAGCGGCACCGCGTCAACACATCACGTAGTGAGAAGTGCACTTTGACACTGTTCGGAATTTCTGTCCCTGCTGGCGGAAAGCTTTATTCTTCTTGGCAGATAGTCATCAGTATGTGGCAAACTCAAGGCTTCATTGCCGTAGGTGTTTGATGTTCGATAGTATTTAGACTACATGTTGCACGCCTGTGAGGGGGGTTTCAGTCTGTTTCTGTAGCGTCGTGGTTATCACGCACGGCTAACAGACGAAATTTCCCTACTTCGAGACTGGGCAGAAACAGCTTGCAGTGTGTATCAGAACTTTGTCTTCGAATGCCTCTGGCACAAGAGATAGTGTCCCCTGACACTACACTCTTACTGCAAGAATCTTCCAAAGCTGACAGTGAAAGCAGACAATGTGTCAAGCACCTTGATGTAACACTTTGCTTATCAACGCAGCGAGCAGGGGCTAAGGTAGCGGGTATTTGATTGAGTGGTCCTTGTACCATGTCACAGGGTTTCAGACATCCCTGGTGACATTCTCTGCACATTGAGATTGCACACACTGCAGGAGAGCAGGACTCAGTTTTGCAGCCAGTGTGCACTGGCATGCGAGAGCTAAAGCACAAGCCTCCCCGTCGGGGAGTCGAACCCCGGTCTTCCGCGTGACAGGCGGAGATACTGTCCACTATACTAACGAGGAACTGTGCCCCTGGCGCTTTGTTACAGGGCTGGAGCCGTCACACTGCTTCAGTGTGTACCAGGAAATTTGGGAAATTTGCTGATTACTGTATTGTGTTTTTGGTCATCCAGGTCTTGGGGGTCAAGAGCTTGATCCAAAGAGGGCATGTGCACCTGCATAAAGCTGAGAGGAGCTCCATTGGATGAGGACAGACCTCTGCCTTCTTCATGCAGTGAATCCGAGGGGAGCCTGGCCAGCTATGCAATCCAAACACAACAAGTAGCAGGTTCCAGGGCCTACAGTCCCCAATGCCGGAAAGGCTAAGAAGCCCAGGGGGGTTGGCAGCCAGTGTTTTGTGGTTCAAGTCCCCTGATGTGGGGTTCAAGTTATTTGTTTGCCCCCCCCCAAGGATGTGTATCAGGAGCAAGAGACCGCTGGGCCCGCTGCTTTGTGCTTTTTGCAGTTTCCGTAGTGTAGTGGTTATCACGTTCGCCTAACACGCGAAAGGTCCCCGGTTCGAAACCGGGCGGAAACATTTATCTTTGTAGATTCCCATGGCAACAGTTCATCCAGCGGCACCGCGTCAACACATCACGTAGTGAGAAGTGCACTTTGACACTGTTCGGAATTTCTGTCCCTGCTGGCGGAAAGCTTTATTCTTCTTGGCAGATAGTCATCAGTATGTGGCAAACTCAAGGCTTCATTGCCGTAGGTGTTTGATGTTCGATAGTATTTAGACTGCATGTTGCACGCCTGTGAGGGGGGTTTCAGTCTGTTTCTGTAGCGTCGTGGTTATCACGCACGGCTAACAGACGAAATTTCCCTACTTCGAGACTGGGCAGAAACAGCTTGCAGTGTGTATCAGAACTTTGTCTTCGAATGCCTCTGGCACAAGAGATAGTGTCCCCTGACACTACACTCTTACTGCAAGAATCTTCCGAAGCTGACAGTGAAAGCAGACAATGTGTCAAGCACCTTGATGTAACACTTTGCTTATCAACGCAGCGAGCAGGGGCTAAGGTAGCGGGTATTTGATTGAGTGGTCCTTGTACCATGTCACAGGGTTTCAGACATCCCTGGTGACATTCTCTGCACATTGCGATTGCACACACTGCAGGAGAGCAGGACTCAGTTTTGCAGCCAGTGTGCACTGGCATGCGAGAGCTAAAGCACAAGCCTCCCCATCGGGGAGTCGAACCCCGGTCTTCCGCGTGACAGGCGGAGATACTGTCCACTATACTAACGAGGAACTGTGCCCCTGGCGCTTTGTTACAGGGCTGGAGCCGTCACACTGCTTCAGTGTGTACCAGGAAATTTGGGAAATTTGCTGATTACTGTATTGTGTTTTTGGTCATCCAGGTCTTGGGGGTCAAGAGCTTGATCCAAAGAGGGCATGTGCACCTGCATAAAGCTGAGAGGAGCTCCATTGGATGAGGACAGACCTCTGCCTTCTTCATGCAGTGAATCCGAGGGGAGCCTGGCCAGCTATGCAATCCAAACACAACAAGTAGCAGGTTCCAGGGCCTACAGTCCCCAATGCCGGAAAGGCTAAGAAGCCCAGGGGGGTTGGCAGCCAGTGTTTTGTTGTTCAAGTCCCCTGATGTGGGGTTCAAGTTATTTGTTTGCCCCCCCCAAGGATGTGTATCAGGAGCAAGAGACCGCTGGGCCCGCTGCTGTGTGCCGGGTGTTTTTGCAGTTTCCGTAGTGTAGTGGTTATCACGTTCGCCTCACACGCGAAAGGTCCCCGGTTCGAAACCGGGCAGAAACATTTATCTTTGTAGATTCCCATGGCAACAGTTCATCCAGCGGCACCGCGTCAACACATCACGTAGTGAGAAGTGCACTTTGACACTGTTCGGAATTTCTGTCCCTGCTGGCGGAAAGCTTTATTCTTCTTGGCAGATAGTCATCAGTATGTGGCAAACTCAAGGCTTCATTGCCGTAGGTGTTTGATGTTCGATAGTATTTAGACTACATGTTGCACGCCTGTGAGGGGGGTTTCAGTCTGTTTCTGTAGCGTCGTGGTTATCACGCACGGCTAACAGACGAAATTTCCCTACTTCGAGACTGGGCAGAAACAGCTTGCAGTGTGTATCAGAACTTTGTCTTCGAATGCCTCTGGCACAAGAGATAGTGTCCCCTGACACTACACTCTTACTGCAAGAATCTTCCAAAGCTGACAGTGAAAGCAGACAATGTGTCAAGCACCTTGATGTAACACTTTGCTTATCAACGCAGCGAGCATGGGCTAAGGTAGCGGGTATTTGATTGAGTTGTCCTTGTACCATGTCACAGGGTTTCAGACATCCCTGGTGACATTCTCTGCACATTGAGATTGCACACACTGCAGGAGAGCAGGACTCAGTTTTGCAGCCAGTGTGCACTGGCATGCGAGAGCTAAAGCACAAGCCTCCCCGTCGGGGAGTCGAACCCCGGTCTTCCGCGTGACAGGCGGAGATACTGTCCACTATACTAACGAGGAACTGTGCCCCTGGCGCTTTGCCTACAGGGCTGGAGCCGTCACACTGCTTCAGTGTGTACCAGGAAATTTGGGAAATTTGCTGATTACTGTATTGTGTTTTTGGTCATCCAGGTCTTGGGGGTCAAGAGCTTGATCCAAAGAGGGCATGTGCACCTGCATAAAGCTGAGAGGAGCTCCATTGGATGAGGACAGACCTCTGCCTTCTTCATGCAGTGAATCCGAGGGGAGCCTGGCCAGCTATGCAATCCAAACACAACAAGTAGCAGGTTCCAGGGCCTACAGTCCCCAATGCCGGAAAGGCTAAGAAGCCCAGGGGGGTTGGCAGCCAGTGTTTTGTGGTTCAAGTCCCCTGATGTGGGGTTCAAGTTATGTGTTTGCCCCCCCCCAAGGATTTGTATCAGGAGCAAGAGACCGCTGGGCCCGCTGCTGTGTGCTGGGTGTTTTTGCAGTTTCCGTAGTGTAGTGGTTATCACGTTCGCCTAACACGCGAAAGGTCCCCGGTTCGAAACCGGGCGGAAACATTTATCTTTGTAGATTCCCATGGCAACAGTTCATCCAGCGGCACCGCGTCAACACATCACGTAGTGAGAAGTGCACTTTGACACTGTTCGGAATTTCTGTCCCTGCTGGCGGAAAGCTTTATTCTTCTTGGCAGATAGTCATCAGTATGTGGCAAACTCAAGGCTTCATTGCCGTAGGTGTTTGATGTTCGATAGTATTTAGACTGCATGTTGCACGCCTGTGAGGGGGGTTTCAGTCTGTTTCTGTAGCGTCGTGGTTATCACGCACGGCTAACAGACGAAATTTCCCTACTTCGAGACTGGGCAGAAACAGCTTGCAGTGTGTATCAGAACTTTGTCTTCGAATGCCTCTGGCACAAGAGATAGTGTCCCCTGACACTACACTCTTACTGCAAGAATCTTCCAAAGCTGACAGTGAAAGCAGACAATGTGTCAAGCACCTTGATGTAACACTTTGCTTATCAACGCAGCGAGCAGGGGCTAAGGTCGCGGGTATTTGATTGAGTTGTCCTTGTACCATGTCACAGGGTTTCAGACATCCCTGGTGACATTCTCTGCACATTGAGATTGCACACACTGCAGGAGAGCAGGACTCAGTTTTGCAGCCAGTGTGCACTGGCATGCGAGAGCTAAAGCACAAGCCTCCCCGTCGGGGAGTCGAACCCCGGTCTTCCGCGTGACAGGCGGAGATACTGTCCACTATACTAACGAGGAACTGTGCCCCTGGCGCTTTGCCACAGGGCTGGAGCCGTCACACTGCTTCAGTGTGTACCAGGAAATTTGGGAAATTTGCTGATTACTGTATTGTGTTTTTGGTCATCCAGGTCTTGGGGGTCAAGAGCTTGATCCAAAGAGGGCATGTGCACCTGCATAAAGCTGAGAGGAGCTCCATTGGATGAGGACAGACCTCTGCCTTCTTCATGCAGTGAATCCGAGGGGAGCCTGGCCAGCTATGCAATCCAAACACAACAAGTAGCAGGTTCCAGGGCCTACAGTCCCCAATGCCGGAAAGGCTAAGAAGCCCAGGGGGGTTGGCAGCCAGTGTTTTGTGGTTCAAGTCCTCTGATGTGGGGTTCAAGTTATTTGTTTGCCCCCCCCAAGAATGTGTATCAGGAGCAAGAGACCGCTGGGCCCGCTGCTGTGTGCCGGGTGCTTTTGCAGTTTCCGTAGTGTAGTGGTTATCACGTTCGCCTCACACGCGAAAGGTCCCCGGTTCGAAACCGGGCGGAAACATTTATCTTTGTAGATTCCCATGGCAACAGTTCATCCAGCGGCACCGCGTCAACACATCACGTAGTGAGAAGTGCACTTTGACACTGTTCGGAATTTCTGTCCCTGCTGGCGGAAAGCTTTATTCTTCTTGGCAGATAGTCATCAGTATGTGGCAAACTCAAGGCTTCATTGCCGTAGGTGTTTGATGTTCGATAGTATTTAGACTGCATGTTGCACGCCTGTGAGGGGGGTTTCAGTCTGTTTCTGTAGCGTCGTGGTTATCACGCACGGCTAACAGACGAAATTTCCCTACTTCGAGACTGGGCAGAAACAGCTTGCAGTGTGTATCAGAACTTTGTCTTCGGATGCCTCTGGCACAAGAGATAGTGTCCCCTGACACTACACTCTTACTGCAAGAATCTTCCAAAGCTGACAGTGAAAGCAGACAATGTGTCAAGCACCTTGATGTAACACTTTGCTTATCAACGCAGCGAGCAGGGGCTAAGGTCGCGGGTATTTGATTGAGTTGTCCTTGTACCATGTCACAGGGTTTCAGACATCCCTGGTGACATTCTCTGCACATTGAGATTGCACACACTGCAGGAGAGCAGGACTCAGTTTTGCAGCCAGTGTGCACTGGCATGCGAGAGCTAAAGCACAAGCCTCCCCGTCGGGGAATCGAACCCCGGTCTTCCGCGTGACAGGCGGAGATACTGTCCACTATACTAACGAGGAACTGTGCCCCTGGCGCTTTGCCACAGGGCTGGAGCCGTCACACTGCTTCAGTGTGTACCAGGAAATTTGGGAAATTTGCTGATTACTGTATTGTGTTTTTGGTCATCCAGGTCTTGGGGGTCAAGAGCTTGATCCAAAGAGGGCATGTGCACCTGCATAAAGCTGAGAGGAGCTCCATTGGATGAGGACAGACCTCTGCCTTCTTCATGCAGTGAATCTGAGGGGAGCCTGGCCAGCTATGCAATCCAAACACAACAAGTAGCAGGTTCCAGGGCCTACAGTCCCCAATGCCGGAAAGGCTAAGAAGCCCAGGGGGGTTGGCAGGCCAGTGTTTTGTGGTTCAAGTCCCCTGATGTGGGGTTCAAGTTATGTGTTTGCCCCCCCCAAGGATTTGTATCAGGAGCAAGAGACCGCTGGGCCCGCTGCTGTGTGCTGGGTGTTTTTGCAGTTTCCGTAGTGTAGTGGTTATCACGTTCGCCTCACACGCGAAAGGTCCCCGGTTCGAAACCGGGCGGAAACATTTATCTTTGTAGATTCCCATGGCAACAGTTCATCCAGCGGCACCGCGTCAACACATCACGTAGTGAGAAGTGCACTTTGACACTGTTCGGAATTTCTGTCCCTGCTGGCGGAAAGCTTTATTCTTCTTGGCAGATAGTCATCAGTATGTGGCAAACTCAAGGCTTCATTGCCGTAGGTGTTTGATGTTCGATAGTATTTAGACTGCATGTTGCACGCCTGTGAGGGGGGTTTCAGTCTGTTTCTGTAGCGTCGTGGTTATCACGCACGGCTAACAGACGAAATTTCCCTACTTCGAGACTGGGCAGAAACAGCTTGCAGTGTGTATCAGAACTTTGTCTTCGATGCCTCTGGCACAAGAGATAGTGTCCCCTGACACTACACTCTTACTGCAAGAATCTTCCAAAGCTGACAGTGAAAGCAGACAATGTGTCAAGCACCTTGATGTAACACTTTGCTTATCAACGCAGCGAGCAGGGGCTAAGGTCGCGGGTATTTGATTGAGTTGTCCTTGTACCATGTCACAGGGTTTCAGACATCCCTGGTGACATTCTCTGCACATTGAGATTGCACACACTGCAGGAGAGCAGGACTCAGTTTTGCAGCCAGTGTGCACTGGCATGCGAGAGCTAAAGCACAAGCCTCCCCGTCGGGGAATCGAACCCCGGTCTTCCGCGTGACAGGCGGAGATACTGTCCACTATACTAACGAGGAACTGTGCCCCTGGCGCTTTGCCACAGGGCTGGAGCCGTCACACTGCTTCAGTGTGTACCAGGAAATTTGGGAAATTTGCTGATTACTGTATTGTGTTTTTGGTCATCCAGGTCTTGGGGGTCAAGAGCTTGATCCAAAGAGGGCATGTGCACCTGCATAAAGCTGAGAGGAGCTCCATTGGATGAGGACAGACCTCTGCCTTCTTCATGCAGTGAATCTGAGGGGAGCCTGGCCAGCTATGCAATCCAAACACAACAAGTAGCAGGTTCCAGGGCCTACAGTCCCCAATGCCGGAAAGGCTAAGAAGCCCAGGGGGGTTGGCGGCCAGTGTTTTGTGGTTCAAGTCCCCTGATGTGGGGTTCAAGTTATGTGTTTGCCCCCCCCAAGAATGTGTATCAGGAGCAAGAGACCGCTGGGCCCGCTGCTGTGTGCCGGGTGCTTTTGCAGTTTCCGTAGTGTAGTGGTTATCACGTTCGCCTCACACGCGAAAGGTCCCCGGTTCGAAACCGGGCGGAAACATTTATCTTTGTAGATTCCCATGGCAACAGTTCATCCAGCGGCACCGCGTCAACACATCACGTAGTGAGAAGTGCACTTTGACACTGTTCGGAATTTCTGTCCCTGCTGGCGGAAAGCTTTATTCTTCTTGGCAGATAGTCATCAGTATGTGGCAAACTCAAGGCTTCATTGCCGTAGGTGTTTGATGTTCGATAGTATTTAGACTGCATGTTGCACGCCTGTGAGGGGGGTTTCAGTCTGTTTCTGTAGCGTCGTGGTTATCACGCACGGCTAACAGACGAAATTTCCCTACTTCGAGACTGGGCAGAAACAGCTTGCAGTGTGTATCAGAACTTTGTCTTCGGATGCCTCTGGCACAAGAGATAGTGTCCCCTGACACTACACTCTTACTGCAAGAATCTTCCAAAGCTGACAGTGAAAGCAGACAATGTGTCAAGCACCTTGATGTAACACTTTGCTTATCAACGCAGCGAGCAGGGGCTAAGGTCGCGGGTATTTGATTGAGTTGTCCTTGTACCATGTCACAGGGTTTCAGACATCCCTGGTGACATTCTCTGCACATTGAGATTGCACACACTGCAGGAGAGCAGGACTCAGTTTTGCAGCCAGTGTGCACTGGCATGCGAGAGCTAAAGCACAAGCCTCCCCGTCGGGGAATCGAACCCCGGTCTTCCGCGTGACAGGCGGAGATACTGTCCACTATACTAACGAGGAACTGTGCCCCTGGCGCTTTGCCACAGGGCTGGAGCCGTCACACTGCTTCAGTGTGTACCAGGAAATTTGGGAAATTTGCTGATTACTGTATTGTGTTTTTGGTCATCCAGGTCTTGGGGGTCAAGAGCTTGATCCAAAGAGGGCATGTGCACCTGCATAAAGCTGAGAGGAGCTCCATTGGATGAGGACAGACCTCTGCCTTCTTCATGCAGTGAATCTGAGGGGAGCCTGGCCAGCTATGCAATCCAAACACAACAAGTAGCAGGTTCCAGGGCCTACAGCCCCCAATGCCGGAAAGGCTAAGAAGCCCAGGGGGGTTGGCGGCCAGTGTTTTGTGGTTCAAGTCCCCTGATGTGGGGTTCAAGTTATGTGTTTGCCCCCCCCAAGGATTTGTATCAGGAGCAAGAGACCGCTGGGCCCGCTGCTGTGTGCTGGGTGTTTTTGCAGTTTCCGTAGTGTAGTGGTTATCACGTTCGCCTCACACGCGAAAGGTCCCCGGTTCGAAACCGGGCGGAAACATTTATCTTTGTAGATTCCCATGGCAACAGTTCATCCAGCGGCACCGCGTCAACACATCACGTAGTGAGAAGTGCACTTTGACACTGTTCGGAATTTCTGTCCCTGCTGGCGGAAAGCTTTATTCTTCTTGGCAGATAGTCATCAGTATGTGGCAAACTCAAGGCTTCATTGCCGTAGGTGTTTGATGTTCGATAGTATTTAGACTGCATGTTGCACGCCTGTGAGGGGGGTTTCAGTCTGTTTCTGTAGCGTCGTGGTTATCACGCACGGCTAACAGACGAAATTTCCCTACTTCGAGACTGGGCAGAAACAGCTTGCAGTGTGTATCAGAACTTTGTCTTCGAATGCCTCTGGCACAAGAGATAGTGTCCCCTGACACTACACTCTTACTGCAAGAATCTTCCAAAGCTGACAGTGAAAGCAGACAATGTGTCAAGCACCTTGATGTAACACTTTGCTTATCAACGCAGCGAGCAGGGGCTAAGGTCGCGGGTATTTGATTGAGTTGTCCTTGTACCATGTCACAGGGTTTCAGACATCCCTGGTGACATTCTCTGCACATTGAGATTGCACACACTGCAGGAGAGCAGGACTCAGTTTTGCAGCCAGTGTGCACTGGCATGCGAGAGCTAAAGCACAAGCCTCCCCGTCGGGGAATCGAACCCCGGTCTTCCGCGTGACAGGCGGAGATACTGTCCACTATACTAACGAGGAACTGTGCCCCTGGCGCTTTGCCACAGGGCTGGAGCCGTCACACTGCTTCAGTGTGTACCAGGAAATTTGGGAAATTTGCTGATTACTGTATTGTGTTTTTGGTCATCCAGGTCTTGGGGGTCAAGAGCTTGATCCAAAGAGGGCATGTGCACCTGCATAAAGCTGAGAGGAGCTCCATTGGATGAGGACAGACCTCTGCCTTCTTCATGCAGTGAATCTGAGGGGAGCCTGGCCAGCTATGCAATCCAAACACAACAAGTAGCAGGTTCCAGGGCCTACAGTCCCCAATGCCGGAAAGGCTAAGAAGCCCAGGGGGGTTGGCGGCCAGTGTTTTGTGGTTCAAGTCCCCTGATGTGGGGTTCAAGTTATGTGTTTGCCCCCCCCAAGAATGTGTATCAGGAGCAAGAGACCGCTGGGCCCGCTGCTGTGTGCCGGGTGCTTTTGCAGTTTCCGTAGTGTAGTGGTTATCACGTTCGCCTCACACGCGAAAGGTCCCCGGTTCGAAACCGGGCGGAAACATTTATCTTTGTAGATTCCCATGGCAACAGTTCATCCAGCGGCACCGCGTCAACACATCACGTAGTGAGAAGTGCACTTTGACACTGTTCGGAATTTCTGTCCCTGCTGGCGGAAAGCTTTATTCTTCTTGGCAGATAGTCATCAGTATGTGGCAAACTCAAGGCTTCATTGCCGTAGGTGTTTGATGTTCGATAGTATTTAGACTGCATGTTGCACGCCTGTGAGGGGGGTTTCAGTCTGTTTCTGTAGCGTCGTGGTTATCACGCACGGCTAACAGACGAAATTTCCCTACTTCGAGACTGGGCAGAAACAGCTTGCAGTGTGTATCAGAACTTTGTCTTCGGATGCCTCTGGCACAAGAGATAGTGTCCCCTGACACTACACTCTTACTGCAAGAATCTTCCAAAGCTGACAGTGAAAGCAGACAATGTGTCAAGCACCTTGATGTAACACTTTGCTTATCAACGCAGCGAGCAGGGGCTAAGGTCGCGGGTATTTGATTGAGTTGTCCTTGTACCATGTCACAGGGTTTCAGACATCCCTGGTGACATTCTCTGCACATTGAGATTGCACACACTGCAGGAGAGCAGGACTCAGTTTTGCAGCCAGTGTGCACTGGCATGCGAGAGCTAAAGCACAAGCCTCCCCGTCGGGGAATCGAACCCCGGTCTTCCGCGTGACAGGCGGAGATACTGTCCACTATACTAACGAGGAACTGTGCCCCTGGCGCTTTGCCACAGGGCTGGAGCCGTCACACTGCTTCAGTGTGTACCAGGAAATTTGGGAAATTTGCTGATTACTGTATTGTGTTTTTGGTCATCCAGGTCTTGGGGGTCAAGAGCTTGATCCAAAGAGGGCATGTGCACCTGCATAAAGCTGAGAGGAGCTCCATTGGATGAGGACAGACCTCTGCCTTCTTCATGCAGTGAATCTGAGGGGAGCCTGGCCAGCTATGCAATCCAAACACAACAAGTAGCAGGTTCCAGGGCCTACAGCCCCCAATGCCGGAAAGGCTAAGAAGCCCAGGGGGGTTGGCAGGCCAGTGTTTTGTGGTTCAAGTCCCCTGATGTGGGGTTCAAGTTATGTGTTTGCCCCCCCCAAGGATTTGTATCAGGAGCAAGAGACCGCTGGGCCCGCTGCTGTGTGCCGGGTGCTTTTGCAGTTTCCGTAGTGTAGTGGTTATCACGTTCGCCTCACACGCGAAAGGTCCCCGGTTCGAAACCGGGCGGAAACATTTATCTTTGTAGATTCCCATGGCAACAGTTCATCCAGCGGCACCGCGTCAACACATCACGTAGTGAGAAGTGCACTTTGACACTGTTCGGAATTTCTGTCCCTGCTGGCGGAAAGCTTTATTCTTCTTGGCAGATAGTCATCAGTATGTGGCAAACTCAAGGCTTCATTGCCGTAGGTGTTTGATGTTCGATAGTATTTAGACTGCATGTTGCACGCCTGTGAGGGGGGTTTCAGTCTGTTTCTGTAGCGTCGTGGTTATCACGCACGGCTAACAGACGAAATTTCCCTACTTCGAGACTGGGCAGAAACAGCTTGCAGTGTGTATCAGAACTTTGTCTTCGGATGCCTCTGGCACAAGAGATAGTGTCCCCTGACACTACACTCTTACTGCAAGAATCTTCCAAAGCTGACAGTGAAAGCAGACAATGTGTCAAGCACCTTGATGTAACACTTTGCTTATCAACGCAGCGAGCAGGGGCTAAGGTCGCGGGTATTTGATTGAGTTGTCCTTGTACCATGTCACAGGGTTTCAGACATCCCTGGTGACATTCTCTGCACATTGAGATTGCACACACTGCAGGAGAGCAGGACTCAGTTTTGCAGCCAGTGTGCACTGGCATGCGAGAGCTAAAGCACAAGCCTCCCCGTCGGGGAATCGAACCCCGGTCTTCCGCGTGACAGGCGGAGATACTGTCCACTATACTAACGAGGAACTGTGCCCCTGGCGCTTTGCCACAGGGCTGGAGCCGTCACACTGCTTCAGTGTGTACCAGGAAATTTGGGAAATTTGCTGATTACTGTATTGTGTTTTTGGTCATCCAGGTCTTGGGGGTCAAGAGCTTGATCCAAAGAGGGCATGTGCACCTGCATAAAGCTGAGAGGAGCTCCATTGGATGAGGACAGACCTCTGCCTTCTTCATGCAGTGAATCTGAGGGGAGCCTGGCCAGCTATGCAATCCAAACACAACAAGTAGCAGGTTCCAGGGCCTACAGTCCCCAATGCCGGAAAGGCTAAGAAGCCCAGGGGGGTTGGCAGCCAGTGTTTTGTGGTTCAAGTCCCCTGATGTGGGGTTCAAGTTATGTGTTTGCCCCCCCCAAGAATGTGTATCAGGAGCAAGAGACCGCTGGGCCCGCTGCTGTGTGCTGGGTGTTTTTGCAGTTTCCGTAGTGTAGTGGTTATCACGTTCACCTCACACGCGAAAGGTCCCCGGTTCGAAACCGGGCGGAAACATTTATCTTTGTAGATTCCCATGGCAACAGTTCATCCAGCGGCACCGCGTCAACACATCACGTAGTGAGAAGTGCACTTTGACACTGTTCGGAATTTCTGTCCCTGCTGGCGGAAAGCTTTATTCTTCTTGGCAGATAGTCATCAGTATGTGGCAAACTCAAGGCTTCATTGCCGTAGGTGTTTGATGTTCGATAGTATTTAGACTGCATGTTGCACGCCTGTGAGGGGGGTTTCAGTCTGTTTCTGTAGCGTCGTGGTTATCACGCACGGCTAACAGACGAAATTTCCCTACTTCGAGACTGGGCAGAAACAGCTTGCAGTGTGTATCAGAACTTTGTCTTCGGATGCCTCTGGCACAAGAGATAGTGTCCCCTGACACTACACTCTTACTGCAAGAATCTTCCAAAGCTGACAGTGAAAGCAGACAATGTGTCAAGCACCTTGATGTAACACTTTGCTTATCAACGCAGCGAGCAGGGGCTAAGGTCGCGGGTATTTGATTGAGTTGTCCTTGTACCATGTCACAGGGTTTCAGACATCCCTGGTGACATTCTCTGCACATTGAGATTGCACACACTGCAGGAGAGCAGGACTCAGTTTTGCAGCCAGTGTGCACTGGCATGCGAGAGCTAAAGCACAAGCCTCCCCGTCGGGGAATCGAACCCCGGTCTTCCGCGTGACAGGCGGAGATACTGTCCACTATACTAACGAGGAACTGTGCCCCTGGCGCTTTGCCACAGGGCTGGAGCCGTCACACTGCTTCAGTGTGTACCAGGAAATTTGGGAAATTTGCTGATTACTGTATTGTGTTTTTGGTCATCCAGGTCTTGGGGGTCAAGAGCTTGATCCAAAGAGGGCATGTGCACCTGCATAAAGCTGAGAGGAGCTCCATTGGATGAGGACAGACCTCTGCCTTCTTCATGCAGTGAATCTGAGGGGAGCCTGGCCAGCTATGCAATCCAAACACAACAAGTAGCAGGTTCCAGGGCCTACAGTCCCCAATGCCGGAAAGGCTAAGAAGCCCAGGGGGGTTGGCAGGCCAGTGTTTTGTGGTTCAAGTCCCCTGATGTGGGGTTCAAGTTATTTGTTTGCCCCCCCCAAGAATGTGTATCAGGAGCAAGAGACCGCTGGGCCCGCTGCTGTGTGCCGGGTGCTTTTGCAGTTTCCGTAGTGTAGTGGTTATCACGTTCGCCTCACACGCGAAAGGTCCCCGGTTCGAAACCGGGCGGAAACATTTATCTTTGTAGATTCCCATGGCAACAGTTCATCCAGCGGCACCGCGTCAACACATCACGTAGTGAGAAGTGCACTTTGACACTGTTCGGAATTTCTGTCCCTGCTGGCGGAAAGCTTTATTCTTCTTGGCAGATAGTCATCAGTATGTGGCAAACTCAAGGCTTCATTGCCGTAGGTGTTTGATGTTCGATAGTATTTAGACTGCATGTTGCACGCCTGTGAGGGGGGTTTCAGTCTGTTTCTGTAGCGTCGTGGTTATCACGCACGGCTAACAGACGAAATTTCCCTACTTCGAGACTGGGCAGAAACAGCTTGCAGTGTGTATCAGAACTTTGTCTTCGGATGCCTCTGGCACAAGAGATAGTGTCCCCTGACACTACACTCTTACTGCAAGAATCTTCCAAAGCTGACAGTGAAAGCAGACAATGTGTCAAGCACCTTGATGTAACACTTTGCTTATCAACGCAGCGAGCAGGGGCTAAGGTCGCGGGTATTTGATTGAGTTGTCCTTGTACCATGTCACAGGGTTTCAGACATCCCTGGTGACATTCTCTGCACATTGAGATTGCACACACTGCAGGAGAGCAGGACTCAGTTTTGCAGCCAGTGTGCACTGGCATGCGAGAGCTAAAGCACAAGCCTCCCCGTCGGGGAATCGAACCCCGGTCTTCCGCGTGACAGGCGGAGATACTGTCCACTATACTAACGAGGAACTGTGCCCCTGGCGCTTTGCCACAGGGCTGGAGCCGTCACACTGCTTCAGTGTGTACCAGGAAATTTGGGAAATTTGCTGATTACTGTATTGTGTTTTTGGTCATCCAGGTCTTGGGGGTCAAGAGCTTGATCCAAAGAGGGCATGTGCACCTGCATAAAGCTGAGAGGAGCTCCATTGGATGAGGACAGACCTCTGCCTTCTTCATGCAGTGAATCCGAGGGGAGCCTGGCCAGCTATGCAATCCAAACACAACAAGTAGCAGGTTCCAGGGCCTACAGTCCCCAATGCCGGAAAGGCTAAGAAGCCCAGGGGGGTTGGCAGCCAGTGTTTTGTGGTTCAAGTCCCCTGATGTGGGGTTCAAGTTATGTGTTTGCCCCCCCCAAGGATTTGTATCAGGAGCAAGAGACCGCTGGGCCCGCTGCTGTGTGCTGGGTGTTTTTGCAGTTTCCGTAGTGTAGTGGTTATCACGTTCGCCTAACACGCGAAAGGTCCCCGGTTCGAAACCGGGCGGAAACATTTATCTTTGTAGATTCCCATGGCAACAGTTCATCCAGCGGCACCGCGTCAACACATCACGTAGTGAGAAGTGCACTTTGACACTGTTCGGAATTTCTGTCCCTGCTGGCGGAAAGCTTTATTCTTCTTGGCAGATAGTCATCAGTATGTGGCAAACTCAAGGCTTCATTGCCGTAGGTGTTTGATGTTCGATAGTATTTAGACTGCATGTTGCACGCCTGTGAGGGGGTTTCAGTCTGTTTCTGTAGCGTCGTGGTTATCACGCACGGCTAACAGACGAAATTTCCCTACTTCGAGACTGGGCAGAAACAGCTTGCAGTGTGTATCAGAACTTTGTCTTCGAATGCCTCTGGCACAAGAGATAGTGTCCCCTGACACTACATTCTTACTGCAAGAATCTTCCAAAGCTGACAGTGAAAGCAGACAATGTGTCAAGCACCTTGATGTAACACTTTGCTTATCAACGCAGCGAGCAGGGGCTAAGGTCGCGGGTATTTGATTGAGTTGTCCTTGTACCATGTCACAGGGTTTCAGACATCCCTGGTGACATTCTCTGCACATTGAGATTGCACACACTGCAGGAGAGCAGGACTCAGTTTTGCAGCCAGTGTGCACTGGCATGCGAGAGCTAAAGCACAAGCCTCCCCGTCGGGGAATCGAACCCCGGTCTTCCGCGTGACAGGCGGAGATACTGTCCACTATACTAACGAGGAACTGTGCCCCTGGCGCTTTGCCACAGGGCTGGAGCCGTCACACTGCTTCAGTGTGTACCAGGAAATTTGGGAAATTTGCTGATTACTGTATTGTGTTTTTGGTCATCCAGGTCTTGGGGGTCAAGAGCTTGATCCAAAGAGGGCATGTGCACCTGCATAAAGCTGAGAGGAGCTCCATTGGATGAGGACAGACCTCTGCCTTCTTCATGCAGTGAATCCGAGGGGAGCCTGGCCAGCTATGCAATCCAAACACAACAAGTAGCAGGTTCCAGGGCCTACAGTCCCCAATGCCGGAAAGGCTAAGAAGCCCAGGGGGGTTGGCAGCCAGTGTTTTGTGGTTCAAGTCCCCTGATGTGGGGTTCAAGTTATGTGTTTGCCCCCCCCAAGGATTTGTATCAGGAGCAAGAGACCGCTGGGCCCGCTGCTGTGTGCCGGGTGTTTTTGCAGTTTCCGTAGTGTAGTGGTTATCACGTTCGCCTAACACGCGAAAGGTCCCCGGTTCGAAACCGGGCGGAAACATTTATCTTTGTAGATTCCCATGGCAACAGTTCATCCAGCGGCACCGCGTCAACACATCACGTAGTGAGAAGTGCACTTTGACACTGTTCGGAATTTCTGTCCCTGCTGGCGGAAAGCTTTATTCTTCTTGGCAGATAGTCATCAGTATGTGGCAAACTCAAGGCTTCATTGCCGTAGGTGTTTGATGTTCGATAGTATTTAGACTGCATGTTGCACGCCTGTGAGGGGGGTTTCAGTTTGTTTCTGTAGCGTCGTGGTTATCACGCACGGCTAACAGACGAAATTTCCCTACTTCGAGACTGGGCAGAAACAGCTTGCAGTGTGTATCAGAACTTTGTCTTCGAATGCCTCTGGCACAAGAGATAGTGTCCCCTGACACTACACTCTTACTGCAAGAATCTTCCAAAGCTGACAGTGAAAGCAGACAATGTGTCAAGCACCTTGATGTAACACTTTGCTTATCAACGCAGCGAGCATGGGCTAAGGTCGCGGGTATTTGATTGAGTTGTCCTTGTACCATGTCACAGGGTTTCAGACATCCCTGGTGACATTCTCTGCACATTGAGATTGCACACACTGCAGGAGAGCAGGACTCAGTTTTGCAGCCAGTGTGCACTGGCATGCGAGAGCTAAAGCACAAGCCTCCCCGTCGGGGAATCGAACCCCGGTCTTCCGCGTGACAGGCGGAGATACTGTCCACTATACTAACGAGGAACTGTGCCCCTGGCGCTTTGCCACAGGGCTGGAGCCGTCACACTGCTTCAGTGTGTACCAGGAAATTTGGGAAATTTGCTGATTACTGTATTGTGTTTTTGGTCATCCAGGTCTTGGGGGTCAAGAGCTTGATCCAAAGAGGGCATGTGCACCTGCATAAAGCTGAGAGGAGCTCCATTGGATGAGGACAGACCTCTGCCTTCTTCATGCAGTGAATCCGAGGGGAGCCTGGCCAGCTATGCAATCCAAACACAACAAGTAGCAGGTTCCAGGGCCTACAGTCCCCAATGCCGGAAAGGCTAAGAAGCCCAGGGGGGTTGGCAGCCAGTGTTTTGTGGTTCAAGTCCCCTGATGTGGGGTTCAAGTTATGTGTTTGCCCCCCCCAAGGATTTGTATCAGGAGCAAGAGACCGCTGGGCCCGCTGCTGTGTGCTGGGTGTTTTTGCAGTTTCCGTAGTGTAGTGGTTATCACGTTCGCCTAACACGCGAAAGGTCCCCGGTTCGAAACCGGGCGGAAACATTTATCTTTGTAGATTCCCATGGCAACAGTTCATCCAGCGGCACCGCGTCAACACATCACGTAGTGAGAAGTGCACTTTGACACTGTTCGGAATTTCTGTCCCTGCTGGCGGAAAGCTTTATTCTTCTTGGCAGATAGTCATCAGTATGTGGCAAACTCAAGGCTTCATTGCCGTAGGTGTTTGATGTTCGATAGTATTTAGACTGCATGTTGCACGCCTGTGAGGGGGGTTTCAGTCTGTTTCTGTAGCGTCGTGGTTATCACGCACGGCTAACAGACGAAATTTCCCTACTTCGAGACTGGGCAGAAACAGCTTGCAGTGTGTATCAGAACTTTGTCTTCGAATGCCTCTGGCACAAGAGATAGTGTCCCCTGACACTACATTCTTACTGCAAGAATCTTCCAAAGCTGACAGTGAAAGCAGACAATGTGTCAAGCACCTTGATGTAACACTTTGCTTATCAACGCAGCGAGCAGGGGCTAAGGTCGCGGGTATTTGATTGAGTTGTCCTTGTACCATGTCACAGGATTTCAGACATCCCTGGTGACATTCTCTGCACATTGAGATTGCACACACTGCAGGAGAGCAGGACTCAGTTTTGCAGCCAGTGTGCACTGGCATGCGAGAGCTAAAGCACAAGCCTCCCCGTCGGGGAATCGAACCCCGGTCTTCCGCGTGACAGGCGGAGATACTGTCCACTATACTAACGAGGAACTGTGCCCCTGGCGCTTTGCCACAGGGCTGGAGCCGTCACACTGCTTCAGTGTGTACCAGGAAATTTGGGAAATTTGCTGATTACTGTATTGTGTTTTTGGTCATCCAGGTCTTGGGGGTCAAGAGCTTGATCCAAAGAGGGCATGTGCACCTGCATAAAGCTGAGAGGAGCTCCATTGGATGAGGACAGACCTCTGCCTTCTTCATGCAGTGAATCCGAGGGGAGCCTGGCCAGCTATGCAATCCAAACACAACAAGTAGCAGGTTCCAGGGCCTACAGTCCCCAATGCCGGAAAGGCTAAGAAGCCCAGGGGGGTTGGCAGCCAGTGTTTTGTGGTTCAAGTCCCCTGATGTGGGGTTCAAGTTATGTGTTTGCCCCCCCCAAGGATTTGTATCAGGAGCAAGAGACCGCTGGGCCCGCTGCTGTGTGCTGGGTGTTTTTGCAGTTTCCGTAGTGTAGTGGTTATCACGTTCGCCTAACACGCGAAAGGTCCCCGGTTCGAAACCGGGCGGAAACATTTATCTTTGTAGATTCCCATGGCAACAGTTCATCCAGCGGCACCGCGTCAACACATCACGTAGTGAGAAGTGCACTTTGACACTGTTCGGAATTTCTGTCCCTGCTGGCGGAAAGCTTTATTCTTCTTGGCAGATAGTCATCAGTATGTGGCAAACTCAAGGCTTCATTGCCGTAGGTGTTTGATGTTCGATAGTATTTAGACTGCATGTTGCACGCCTGTGAGGGGGGTTTCAGTCTGTTTCTGTAGCGTCGTGGTTATCACGCACGGCTAACAGACGAAATTTCCCTACTTCGAGACTGGGCAGAAACAGCTTGCAGTGTGTATCAGAACTTTGTCTTCGAATGCCTCTGGCACAAGAGATAGTGTCCCCTGACACTACATTCTTACTGCAAGAATCTTCCAAAGCTGACAGTGAAAGCAGACAATGTGTCAAGCACCTTGATGTAACACTTTGCTTATCAACGCAGCGAGCAGGGGCTAAGGTCGCGGGTATTTGATTGAGTTGTCCTTGTACCATGTCACAGGATTTCAGACATCCCTGGTGACATTCTCTGCACATTGAGATTGCACACACTGCAGGAGAGCAGGACTCAGTTTTGCAGCCAGTGTGCACTGGCATGCGAGAGCTAAAGCACAAGCCTCCCCGTCGGGGAATCGAACCCCGGTCTTCCGCGTGACAGGCGGAGATACTGTCCACTATACTAACGAGGAACTGTGCCCCTGGCGCTTTGCCACAGGGCTGGAGCCGTCACACTGCTTCAGTGTGTACCAGGAAATTTGGGAAATTTGCTGATTACTGTATTGTGTTTTTGGTCATCCAGGTCTTGGGGGTCAAGAGCTTGATCCAAAGAGGGCATGTGCACCTGCATAAAGCTGAGAGGAGCTCCATTGGATGAGGACAGACCTCTGCCTTCTTCATGCAGTGAATCCGAGGGGAGCCTGGCCAGCTATGCAATCCAAACACAACAAGTAGCAGGTTCCAGGGCCTACAGTCCCCAATGCCGGAAAGGCTAAGAAGCCCAGGGGGGTTGGCAGCCAGTGTTTTGTGGTTCAAGTCCCCTGATGTGGGGTTCAAGTTATGTGTTTGCCCCCCCCAAGGATTTGTATCAGGAGCAAGAGACCGCTGGGCCCGCTGCTGTGTGCTGGGTGTTTTTGCAGTTTCCGTAGTGTAGTGGTTATCACGTTCGCCTAACACGCGAAAGGTCCCCGGTTCGAAACCGGGCGGAAACATTTATCTTTGTAGATTCCCATGGCAACAGTTCATCCAGCGGCACCGCGTCAACACATCACGTAGTGAGAAGTGCACTTTGACACTGTTCGGAATTTCTGTCCCTGCTGGCGGAAAGCTTTATTCTTCTTGGCAGATAGTCATCAGTATGTGGCAAACTCAAGGCTTCATTGCCGTAGGTGTTTGATGTTCGATAGTATTTAGACTGCATGTTGCACGCCTGTGAGGGGGGTTTCAGTCTGTTTCTGTAGCGTCGTGGTTATCACGCACGGCTAACAGACGAAATTTCCCTACTTCGAGACTGGGCAGAAACAGCTTGCAGTGTGTATCAGAACTTTGTCTTCGAATGCCTCTGGCACAAGAGATAGTGTCCCCTGACACTACATTCTTACTGCAAGAATCTTCCAAAGCTGACAGTGAAAGCAGACAATGTGTCAAGCACCTTGATGTAACACTTTGCTTATCAACGCAGCGAGCAGGGGCTAAGGTCGCGGGTATTTGATTGAGTTGTCCTTGTACCATGTCACAGGGTTTCAGACATCCCTGGTGACATTCTCTGCACATTGAGATTGCACACACTGCAGGAGAGCAGGACTCAGTTTTGCAGCCAGTGTGCACTGGCATGCGAGAGCTAAAGCACAAGCCTCCCCGTCGGGAATCGAACCCCGGTCTTCCGCGTGACAGGCCGAGATACTGTCCACTATACTAACGAGGAACTGTGCCCCTGGCGCTTTGCCACAGGGCTGGAGCCGTCACACTGCTTCAGTGTGTACCAGGAAATTTGGGAAATTTGCTGATTACTGTATTGTGTTTTTGGTCATCCAGGTCTTGGGGGTCAAGAGCTTGATCCAAAGAGGGCATGTGCACCTGCATAAAGCTGAGAGGAGCTCCATTGGATGAGGACAGACCTCTGCCTTCTTCATGCAGTGAATCCGAGGGGAGCCTGGCCAGCTATGCAATCCAAACACAACAAGTAGCAGGTTCCAGGGCCTACAGTCCCCAATGCCGGAAAGGCTAAGAAGCCCAGGGGGGTTGGCAGCCAGTGTTTTGTGGTTCAAGTCCCCTGATGTGGGGTTCAAGTTATGTGTTTGCCCCCCCCAAGGATTTGTATCAGGAGCAAGAGACCGCTGGGCCCGCTGCTGTGTGCTGGGTGTTTTTGCAGTTTCCGTAGTGTAGTGGTTATCACGTTCGCCTAACACGCGAAAGGTCCCCGGTTCGAAACCGGGCGGAAACATTTATCTTTGTAGATTCCCATGGCAACAGTTCATCCAGCGGCACCGCGTCAACACATCACGTAGTGAGAAGTGCACTTTGACACTGTTCGGAATTTCTGTCCCTGCTGGCGGAAAGCTTTATTCTTCTTGGCAGATAGTCATCAGTATGTGGCAAACTCAAGGCTTCATTGCCGTAGGTGTTTGATGTTCGATAGTATTTAGACTGCATGTTGCACGCCTGTGAGGGGGGTTTCAGTTTGTTTCTGTAGCGTCGTGGTTATCACGCACGGCTAACAGACGAAATTTCCCTACTTCGAGACTGGGCAGAAACAGCTTGCAGTGTGTATCAGAACTTTGTCTTCGAATGCCTCTGGCACAAGAGATAGTGTCCCCTGACACTACACTCTTACTGCAAGAATCTTCCAAAGCTGACAGTGAAAGCAGACAATGTGTCAAGCACCTTGATGTAACACTTTGCTTATCAACGCAGCGTGCATGGGCTAAGGTCGCGGGTATTTGATTGAGTTGTCCTTGTACCATGTCACAGGGTTTCAGACATCCCTGGTGACATTCTCTGCACATTGAGATTGCACACACTGCAGGAGAGCAGGACTCAGTTTTGCAGCCAGTGTGCACTGGCATGCGAGAGCTAAAGCACAAGCCTCCCCGTCGGGAATCGAACCCCGGTCTTCCGCGTGACAGGCTGAGATACTGTCCACTATACTAACGAGGAACTGTGCCCCTGGCGCTTTGCCACAGGGCTGGAGCCGTCACACTGCTTCAGTGTGTACCAGGAAATTTGGGAAATTTGCTGATTACTGTATTGTGTTTTTGGTCATCCAGGTCTTGGGGGTCAAGAGCTTGATCCAAAGAGGGCATGTGCACCTGCATAAAGCTGAGAGGAGCTCCATTGGATGAGGACAGACCTCTGCCTTCTTCATGCAGTGAATCCGAGGGGAGCCTGGCCAGCTATGCAATCCAAACACAACAAGTAGCAGGTTCCAGGGCCTACAGTCCCCAATGCCGGAAAGGCTAAGAAGCCCAGGGGGGTTGGCAGCCAGTGTTTTGTGGTTCAAGTCCCCTGATGTGGGGTTCAAGTTATGTGTTTGCCCCCCCCAAGGATTTGTATCAGGAGCAAGAGACCGCTGGGCCCGCTGCTGTGTGCCGGGTGTTTTTGCAGTTTCCGTAGTGTAGTGGTTATCACGTTCGCCTAACACGCGAAAGGTCCCCGGTTCGAAACCGGGCGGAAACATTTATCTTTGTAGATTCCCATGGCAACAGTTCATCCAGCGGCACCGCGTCAACACATCACGTAGTGAGAAGTGCACTTTGACACTGTTCGGAATTTCTGTCCCTGCTGGCGGAAAGCTTTATTCTTCTTGGCAGATAGTCATCAGTATGTGGCAAACTCAAGGCTTCATTGCCGTAGGTGTTTGATGTTCGATAGTATTTAGACTGCATGTTGCACGCCTGTGAGGGGGGTTTCAGTTTGTTTCTGTAGCGTCGTGGTTATCACGCACGGCTAACAGACGAAATTTCCCTACTTCGAGACTGGGCAGAAACAGCTTGCAGTGTGTATCAGAACTTTGTCTTCGAATGCCTCTGGCACAAGAGATAGTGTCCCCTGACACTACACTCTTACTGCAAGAATCTTCCAAAGCTGACAGTGAAAGCAGACAATGTGTCAAGCACCTTGATGTAACACTTTGCTTATCAACGCAGCGAGCATGGGCTAAGGTCGCGGGTATTTGATTGAGTTGTCCTTGTACCATGTCACAGGGTTTCAGACATCCCTGGTGACATTCTCTGCACATTGAGATTGCACACACTGCAGGAGAGCAGGACTCAGTTTTGCAGCCAGTGTGCACTGGCATGCGAGAGCTAAAGCACAAGCCTCCCCGTCGGGGAATCGAACCCCGGTCTTCCGCGTGACAGGCTGAGATACTGTCCACTATACTAACGAGGAACTGTGCCCCTGGCGCTTTGCCACAGGGCTGGAGCCGTCACACTGCTTCAGTGTGTACCAGGAAATTTGGGAAATTTGCTGATTACTGTATTGTGTTTTTGGTCATCCAGGTCTTGGGGGTCAAGAGCTTGATCCAAAGAGGGCATGTGCACCTGCATAAAGCTGAGAGGAGCTCCATTGGATGAGGACAGACCTCTGCCTTCTTCATGCAGTGAATCCGAGGGGAGCCTGGCCAGCTATGCAATCCAAACACAACAAGTAGCAGGTTCCAGGGCCTACAGTCCCCAATGCCGGAAAGGCTAAGAAGCCCAGGGGGGTTGGCAGCCAGTGTTTTGTGGTTCAAGTCCCCTGATGTGGGGTTCAAGTTATGTGTTTGCCCCCCCCAAGGATTTGTATCAGGAGCAAGAGACCGCTGCGCCCGCTGCTGTGTGCTGGGTGTTTTTGCAGTTTCCGTAGTGTAGTGGTTATCACGTTCGCCTAACACGCGAAAGGTCCCCGGTTCGAAACCGGGCGGAAACATTTATCTTTGTAGATTCCCATGGCAACAGTTCATCCAGCGGCACCGCGTCAACACATCACGTAGTGAGAAGTGCACTTTGACACTGTTCGGAATTTCTGTCCCTGCTGGCGGAAAGCTTTATTCTTCTTGGCAGATAGTCATCAGTATGTGGCAAACTCAAGGCTTCATTGCCGTAGGTGTTTGATGTTCGATAGTATTTAGACTGCATGTTGCACGCCTGTGAGGGGGGTTTCAGTCTGTTTCTGTAGCGTCGTGGTTATCACGCACGGCTAACAGACGAAATTTCCCTACTTCGAGACTGGGCAGAAACAGCTTGCAGTGTGTATCAGAACTTTGTCTTCGAATGCCTCTGGCACAAGAGATAGTGTCCCCTGACACTACACTCTTACTGCAAGAATCTTCCAAAGCTGACAGTGAAAGCAGACAATGTGTCAAGCACCTTGATGTAACACTTTGCTTATCAACGCAGCGAGCATGGGCTAAGGTCGCGGGTATTTGATTGAGTTGTCCTTGTACCATGTCACAGGGTTTCAGACATCCCTGGTGACATTCTCTGCACATTGAGATTGCACACACTGCAGGAGAGCAGGACTCAGTTTTGCAGCCAGTGTGCACTGGCATGCGAGAGCTAAAGCACAAGCCTCCCCGTCGGGGAATCGAACCCCGGTCTTCCGCGTGACAGGCGGAGATACTGTCCACTATACTAACGAGGAACTGTGCCCCTGGCGCTTTGCCACAGGGCTGGAGCCGTCACACTGCTTCAGTGTGTACCAGGAAATTTGGGAAATTTGCTGATTACTGTATTGTGTTTTTGGTCATCCAGGTCTTGGGGGTCAAGAGCTTGATCCAAAGAGGGCATGTGCACCTGCATAAAGCTGAGAGGAGCTCCATTGGATGAGGACAGACCTCTGCCTTCTTCATGCAGTGAATCCGAGGGGAGCCTGGCCAGCTATGCAATCCAAACACAACAAGTAGCAGGTTCCAGGGCCTACAGTCCCCAATGCCGGAAAGGCTAAGAAGCCCAGGGGGGTTGGCAGCCAGTGTTTTGTGGTTCAAGTCCCCTGATGTGGGGTTCAAGTTATGTGTTTGCCCCCCCCAAGGATTTGTATCAGGAGCAAGAGACCGCTGGGCCCGCTGCTGTGTGCTGGGTGTTTTTGCAGTTTCCGTAGTGTAGTGGTTATCACGTTCGCCTAACACGCGAAAGGTCCCCGGTTCGAAACCGGGCGGAAACATTTATCTTTGTAGATTCCCATGGCAACAGTTCATCCAGCGGCACCGCGTCAACACATCACGTAGTGAGAAGTGCACTTTGACACTGTTCGGAATTTCTGTCCCTGCTGGCGGAAAGCTTTATTCTTCTTGGCAGATAGTCATCAGTATGTGGCAAACTCAAGGCTTCATTGCCGTAGGTGTTTGATGTTCGATAGTATTTAGACTGCATGTTGCACGCCTGTGAGGGGGGTTTCAGTCTGTTTCTGTAGCGTCGTGGTTATCACGCACGGCTAACAGACGAAATTTCCCTACTTCGAGACTGGGCAGAAACAGCTTGCAGTGTGTATCAGAACTTTGTCTTCGAATGCCTCTGGCACAAGAGATAGTGTCCCCTGACACTACATTCTTACTGCAAGAATCTTCCAAAGCTGACAGTGAAAGCAGACAATGTGTCAAGCACCTTGATGTAACACTTTGCTTATCAACGCAGCGAGCAGGGGCTAAGGTCGCGGGTATTTGATTGAGTTGTCCTTGTACCATGTCACAGGGTTTCAGACATCCCTGGTGACATTCTCTGCACATTGAGATTGCACACACTGCAGGAGAGCAGGACTCAGTTTTGCAGCCAGTGTGCACTGGCATGCGAGAGCTAAAGCACAAGCCTCCCCGTCGGGGAATCGAACCCCGGTCTTCCGCGTGACAGGCGGAGATACTGTCCACTATACTAACGAGGAACTGTGCCCCTGGCCCTTTGCCACAGGGCTGGAGCCGTCACACTGCTTCAGTGTGTACCAGGAAATTTGGGAAATTTGCTGATTACTGTATTGTGTTTTTGGTCATCCAGGTCTTGGGGGTCAAGAGCTTGATCCAAAGAGGGCATGTGCACCTGCATAAAGCTGAGAGGAGCTCCATTGGATGAGGACAGACCTCTGCCTTCTTCATGCAGTGAATCCGAGGGGAGCCTGGCCAGCTATGCAATCCAAACACAACAAGTAGCAGGTTCCAGGGCCTACAGTCCCCAATGCCGGAAAGGCTAAGAAGCCCAGGGGGGTTGGCAGCCAGTGTTTTGTGGTTCAAGTCCCCTGATGTGGGGTTCAAGTTATTTGTTTGCCCCCCCCAAGAATGTGTATCAGGAGCAAGAGACCGCTGGGCCCGCTGCTGTGTGCCGGGTGCTTTTGCAGTTTCCGTAGTGTAGTGGTTATCACGTTCGCCTCACACGCGAAAGGTCCCCGGTTCGAAACCGGGCGGAAACATTTATCTTTGTAGATTCCCATGGCAACAGTTCATCCAGCGGCACCGCGTCAACACATCACGTAGTGAGAAGTGCACTTTGACACTGTTCGGAATTTCTGTCCCTGCTGGCGGAAAGCTTTATTCTTCTTGGCAGATAGTCATCAGTATGTGGCAAACTCAAGGCTTCATTGCCGTAGGTGTTTGATGTTCGATAGTATTTAGACTGCATGTTGCACGCCTGTGAGGGGGGTTTCAGTCTGTTTCTGTAGCGTCGTGGTTATCACGCACGGCTAACAGACGAAATTTCCCTACTTCGAGACTGGGCAGAAACAGCTTGCAGTGTGTATCAGAACTTTGTCTTCGGATGCCTCTGGCACAAGAGATAGTGTCCCCTGACACTACACTCTTACTGCAAGAATCTTCCAAAGCTGACAGTGAAAGCAGACAATGTGTCAAGCACCTTGATGTAACACTTTGCTTATCAACGCAGCGAGCATGGGCTAAGGTCGCGGGTATTTGATTGAGTTGTCCTTGTACCATGTCACAGGGTTTCAGACATCCCTGGTGACATTCTCTGCACATTGAGATTGCACACACTGCAGGAGAGCAGGACTCAGTTTTGCAGCCAGTGTGCACTGGCATGCGAGAGCTAAAGCACAAGCCTCCCCGTCGGGGAATCGAACCCCGGTCTTCCGCGTGACAGGCGGAGATACTGTCCACTATACTAACGAGGAACTGTGCCCCTGGCGCTTTGCCACAGGGCTGGAGCCGTCACACTGCTTCAGTGTGTACCAGGAAATTTGGGAAATTTGCTGATTACTGTATTGTGTTTTTGGTCATCCAGGTCTTGGGGGTCAAGAGCTTGATCCAAAGAGGGCATGTGCACCTGCATAAAGCTGAGAGGAGCTCCATTGGATGAGGACAGACCTCTGCCTTCTTCATGCAGTGAATCCGAGGGGAGCCTGGCCAGCTATGCAATCCAAACACAACAAGTAGCAGGTTCCAGGGCCTACAGTCCCCAATGCCGGAAAGGCTAAGAAGCCCAGGGGGGTTGGCAGCCAGTGTTTTGTGGTTCAAGTCCCCTGATGTGGGGTTCAAGTTATGTGTTTGCCCCCCCCAAGGATTTGTATCAGGAGCAAGAGACCGCTGGGCCCGCAGCTGTGTGCTGGGTGTTTTTGCAGTTTCCGTAGTGTAGTGGTTATCACGTTCGCCTAACACGCGAAAGGTCCCCGGTTCGAAACCGGGCGGAAACATTTATCTTTGTAGATTCCCATGGCAACAGTTCATCCAGCGGCACCGCGTCAACACATCACGTAGTGAGAAGTGCACTTTGACACTGTTCGGAATTTCTGTCCCTGCTGGCGGAAAGCTTTATTCTTCTTGGCAGATAGTCATCAGTATGTGGCAAACTCAAGGCTTCATTGCCGTAGGTGTTTGATGTTCGATAGTATTTAGACTGCATGTTGCACGCCTGTGAGGGGGGTTTCAGTCTGTTTCTGTAGCGTCGTGGTTATCACGCACGGCTAACAGACGAAATTTCCCTACTTCGAGACTGGGCAGAAACAGCTTGCAGTGTGTATCAGAACTTTGTCTTCGGATGCCTCTGGCACAAGAGATAGTGTCCCCTGACACTACACTCTTACTGCAAGAATCTTCCAAAGCTGACAGTGAAAGCAGACAATGTGTCAAGCACCTTGATGTAACACTTTGCTTATCAACGCAGCGAGCAGGGGCTAAGGTCGCGGGTATTTGATTGAGTTGTCCTTGTACCATGTCACAGGGTTTCAGACATCCCTGGTGACATTCTCTGCACATTGAGATTGCACACACTGCAGGAGAGCAGGACTCAGTTTTGCAGCCAGTGTGCACTGGCATGCGAGAGCTAAAGCACAAGCCTTCCCGTCGGGGAATCGAACCCCGGTCTTCCGCGTGACAGACGGAGATACTGTCCACTATACTAACGAGGAACTGTGCCCCTGGCGCTTTGCCACAGGGCTGGAGCCGTCACACTGCTTCAGTGTGTACCAGGAAATTTGGGAAATTTGCTGATTACTGTATTGTGTTTTTGGTCATCCAGGTCTTGGGGGTCAAGAGCTTGATCCAAAGAGGGCATGTGCACCTGCATAAAGCTGAGAGGAGCTCCATTGGATGAGGACAGACCTCTGCCTTCTTCATGCAGTGAATCCGAGGGGAGCCTGGCCAGCTATGCAATCCAAACACAACAAGTAGCAGGTTCCAGGGCCTACAGTCCCCAATGCCGGAAAGGCTAAGAAGCCCAGGGGGGTTGGCAGCCAGTGTTTTGTGGTTCAAGTCCCCTGATGTGGGGTTCAAGTTATTTGTTTGCCCCCCCCAAGAATGTGTATCAGGAGCAAGAGACCGCTGGGCCCGCTGCTGTGTGCCGGGTGCTTTTGCAGTTTCCGTAGTGTAGTGGTTATCACGTTCGCCTCACACGCGAAAGGTCCCCGGTTCGAAACCGGGCGGAAACATTTATCTTTGTAGATTCCCATGGCAACAGTTCATCCAGCGGCACCGCGTCAACACATCACGTAGTGAGAAGTGCACTTTGACACTGTTCGGAATTTCTGTCCCTGCTGGCGGAAAGCTTTATTCTTCTTGGCAGATAGTCATCAGTATGTGGCAAACTCAAGGCTTCATTGCCGTAGGTGTTTGATGTTCGATAGTATTTAGACTGCATGTTGCACGCCTGTGAGGGGGGTTTCAGTCTGTTTCTGTAGCGTCGTGGTTATCACGCACGGCTAACAGACGAAATTTCCCTACTTCGAGACTGGGCAGAAACAGCTTGCAGTGTGTATCAGAACTTTGTCTTCGGATGCCTCTGGCACAAGAGATAGTGTCCCCTGACACTACACTCTTACTGCAAGAATCTTCCAAAGCTGACAGTGAAAGCAGACAATGTGTCAAGCACCTTGATGTAACACTTTGCTTATCAACGCAGCGAGCAGGGGCTAAGGTCGCGGGTATTTGATTGAGTTGTCCTTGTACCATGTCACAGGGTTTCAGACATCCCTGGTGACATTCTCTGCACATTGAGATTGCACACACTGCAGGAGAGCAGGACTCAGTTTTGCAGCCAGTGTGCACTGGCATGCGAGAGCTAAAGCACAAGCCTCCCCGTCGGGGAATCGAACCCCGGTCTTCCGCGTGACAGGCGGAGATACTGTCCACTATACTAACGAGGAACTGTGCCCCTGGCGCTTTGCCACAGGGCTGGAGCCGTCACACTGCTTCAGTGTGTACCAGGAAATTTGGGAAATTTGCTGATTACTGTATTGTGTTTTTGGTCATCCAGGTCTTGGGGGTCAAGAGCTTGATCCAAAGAGGGCATGTGCACCTGCATAAAGCTGAGAGGAGCTCCATTGGATGAGGACAGACCTCTGCCTTCTTCATGCAGTGAATCCGAGGGGAGCCTGGCCAGCTATGCAATCCAAACACAACAAGTAGCAGGTTCCAGGGCCTACAGTCCCCAATGCCGGAAAGGCTAAGAAGCCCAGGGGGGTTGGCAGCCAGTGTTTTGTGGTTCAAGTCCCCTGATGTGGGGTTCAAGTTATTTGTTTGCCCCCCCCAAGAATGTGTATCAGGAGCAAGAGACCGCTGGGCCCGCTGCTGTGTGCTGGGTGCTTTTGCAGTTTCCGTAGTGTAGTGGTTATCACGTTCGCCTCACACGCGAAAGGTCCCCGGTTCGAAACCGGGCGGAAACATTTATCTTTGTAGATTCCCATGGCAACAGTTCATCCAGCGGCACCGCGTCAACACATCACGTAGTGAGAAGTGCACTTTGACACTGTTCGGAATTTCTGTCCCTGCTGGCGGAAAGCTTTATTCTTCTTGGCAGATAGTCATCAGTATGTGGCAAACTCAAGGCTTCATTGCCGTAGGTGTTTGATGTTCGATAGTATTTAGACTGCATGTTGCACGCCTGTGAGGGGGGTTTCAGTCTGTTTCTGTAGCGTCGTGGTTATCACGCACAGCTAACAGACGAAATTTCCCTACTTCGAGACTGGGCAGAAACAGCTTGCAGTGTGTATCAGAACTTTGTCTTCGGATGCCTCTGGCACAAGAGATAGTGTCCCCTGACACTACACTCTTACTGCAAGAATCTTCCAAAGCTGACAGTGAAAGCAGACAATGTGTCAAGCACCTTGATGTAACACTTTGCTTATCAACGCAGCGAGCAGGGGCTAAGGTCGCGGGTATTTGATTGAGTTGTCCTTGTACCATGTCACAGGGTTTCAGACATCCCTGGTGACATTCTCTGCACATTGAGATTGCACACACTGCAGGAGAGCAGGACTCAGTTTTGCAGCCAGTGTGCACTGGCATGCGAGAGCTAAAGCACAAGCCTCCCCGTCGGGGAATCGAACCCCGGTCTTCCGCGTGACAGGCGGAGATACTGTCCACTATACTAACGAGGAACTGTGCCCCTGGCGCTTTGCCACAGGGCTGGAGCCGTCACACTGCTTCAGTGTGTACCAGGAAATTTGGGAAATTTGCTGATTACTGTATTGTGTTTTTGGTCATCCAGGTCTTGGGGGTCAAGAGCTTGATCCAAAGAGGGCATGTGCACCTGCATAAAGCTGAGAGGAGCTCCATTGGATGAGGACAGACCTCTGCCTTCTTCATGCAGTGAATCCGAGGGGAGCCTGGCCAGCTATGCAATCCAAACACAACAAGTAGCAGGTTCCAGGGCCTACAGTCCCCAATGCCGGAAAGGCTAAGAAGCCCAGGGGGGTTGGCAGCCAGTGTTTTGTGGTTCAAGTCCCCTGATGTGGGGTTCAAGTTATTTGTTTGCCCCCCCCAAGAATGTGTATCAGGAGCAAGAGACCGCTGGGCCCGCTGCTGTGTGCTGGGTGCTTTTGCAGTTTCCGTAGTGTAGTGGTTATCACGTTCGCCTCACACGCGAAAGGTCCCCGGTTCGAAACCGGGCGGAAACATTTATCTTTGTAGATTCCCATGGCAACAGTTCATCCAGCGGCACCGCGTCAACACATCACGTAGTGAGAAGTGCACTTTGACACTGTTCGGAATTTCTGTCCCTGCTGGCGGAAAGCTTTATTCTTCTTGGCAGATAGTCATCAGTATGTGGCAAACTCAAGGCTTCATTGCCGTAGGTGTTTGATGTTCGATAGTATTTAGACTGCATGTTGCACGCCTGTGAGGGGGGTTTCAGTCTGTTTCTGTAGCGTCGTGGTTATCACGCACGGCTAACAGACGAAATTTCCCTACTTCGAGACTGGGCAGAAACAGCTTGCAGTGTGTATCAGAACTTTGTCTTCGGATGCCTCTGGCACAAGAGATAGTGTCCCCTGACACTACACTCTTACTGCAAGAATCTTCCAAAGCTGACAGTGAAAGCAGACAATGTGTCAAGCACCTTGATGTAACACTTTGCTTATCAACGCAGCGAGCAGGGGCTAAGGTCGCGGGTATTTGATTGAGTTGTCCTTGTACCATGTCACAGGGTTTCAGACATCCCTGGTGACATTCTCTGCACATTGAGGTTGCGCACACTGCAGGAGAGCAGGACTCAGTTTTGCAGCCAGTGTACACAGGCATGCAAGAGCTAAAGCACAAGCTTTCCCTGTCAGGGAACTGAACCCTGGTCTTCCGCGTGACAGGCGGAGATACTGTCCACTATACTAACGAGGAGCTGTGCCCCTGGTGTTTTGCCATAAGAGTGGAGCCGTCACACTGCTTCATTGTGTACCAGGAAACCAAACCAAGGATTGTTTGTTTTTCTGGTTTCGTTATTGCTGCAAAATAATGAAGCCCATGACGATTAGGTGAGACGTAGCTTTGAGAGATCAAGAGAGAGAGAGAATGTGTGTGTACGTGTGTGTACACGTGTGTGTGTATTTGTGTATGGCAAGGTGAGAGTCAGTCAATTCAGATACTGTAGCTCATGTTCAAGGAGCTATTTTGCAAGGTTATTAATATGGTGTGCCCTGAAACTTATGCTTGATCTTTGGTATGCCTTGGGGAAAACTGTTTCAAAAAAACTGTTCTAACAGTCGTCAGAATTGTATATACAAGAAAGGTCAATTAAACAACAATGACGTAATCCAGTTTTATCCAAATGAACATCTTTCAACCTCCCCACACGGATAAATTCAGGTCTACACTGATCAGGGCAGTGCAGCAGGTCTTCTTCAGACAGTTGTCTCAGAGTCTCTGTGGTTCTTCTATTACCTTCTGACACAGACTCCAGATGTGTTCCTCTGAGCACAGATCTGATCTCAAGAAAGAGGAAAAGTCACTCAGTGCTCAATCAGGTAGGTGATCAGAAGCAGCTTTACTGAGAGCACAGTGTGAACTAGAGCATCGTTGTGATGAAAAATGAAACTATTTCTCCACAGCTGTGGTCTCGCTCTTCAGACTTTCTCTCAGTTTTTCCAGAACCTGTTTATAAGTGTTGATCCACCTTTTACTCTTCTTGAGCCCACTCCTCCAAAATGTCAAAGAAAACATCAACATGGCCTTGAGTTTGGACTTGATTTGTGGTGCTTCTTCATCTTTGGTGACAATATTTTCAACGCATTGACTGACGCTTTGTCTCAGGATGGTGTTGAAGATGAAAGTTTCATTGACTGTTATCAATTTGTTCCAAAATGTCTCCACAAACTTAATTGTGTTTTTCCTTTCAATCAGGTACCTGAAGATTTGGGACAACTTTGGCACATACTTCAGTCTTGTAGAAATTTTCATCCAATTTTTTCTGAACTGTCTCCTTTATCACTGGAGACCATTTTTGCTCTAATTCTTGTACCACTCGTCGATCATTTACAAAGATTTGTTCAGTATTTTTGATGTGCATGGGGGCCCAGGATATTCTTTGTCCGGACATCTTCTGCCTTCACATGATCTTTGCTCTTGTATGCAGTGAAAGGCAAATGTGACCTTGTTGTGGTTTGTTTGGATGATGTTTTACCCTAAGAGAAAAGGAAGGATACTGGAGCCACAATGTCTGAGATCATATGGAAAAAAGCTTTGGACTGTAGGCCTTGTTGTTAGACCCTTTTTATAGTTGCTTGTTCAACTCGGCCTTATTCAGGAGTATTTTAAGTACCTTTTAGGTCTAAGTTTTTAATCAGAAGAGATTCTTTGCCAACAATAACTCTAGTGAACATCTTTCAAGGACAAAAGATTCGTCCCTCACAAACTCCTGTCTTCAGCATGTGCAGAGGAATAAATGGACAGGTAAGATTTTCAAGAGGACCTGTGAGGGTGCTTGACTCCTGAAGACATAAACATCAATACATGAGCACCTTTTTTTTGTCGTTTTCATTGTCACAGTTTCTGTTTCTTTTATGGTTTAAAATCACAGAATAAATCATCCAAATACACATTTATGTCTGAAAATTTCTGAGCATTTTACAATGATGGCTGCAACTTCTCACTTTTTGTTCGACAAGGATGAACAACATCATGGGTCTGCAGGCCGAAACACGACTGCTCTCCTTTAAAAAAGTTGCCAGCACATGTAGTCATGTTAACAGTATGACACAGATGCTTCCGTGTTCTCCAGAAGGCTGTGTTTATGTATGACCCACAGGGCTGCAGTATACAAACTGATGCAATTAGCTGACACAATGCTCTTATGTACGTACAATAATGTGACCTAATTCTCCTTCACTGATGTTCTGGTTCATTATTCATCAATTAATCCATTTGAAACATTCAAACACATAACAAACATACAGTAACAGGAAGTATGAGGCCAGCTAATACTGATTTTTGATCAGTGAAATCAGTTTTCTGTCATATAACGCTTCTCCTGGACCTCTCTGACCCTGATTGGTAAAAAATGTTCTGTCACTACAGAGGGAGGAATCCTGATGTCTATATTCAAAACAACAAGCCAAAAGTGGCAAAAGCCAACATCACACAATGGGAAGCAATACTGGGACCAGTTGATTTGTCTGTTTCTTTACATATAGGATTTATATGGGGGTGACCCATCCTTTAAATATTCAAGAGAGTTAGATTTATATCAGTATCTCCTCTGCAGTACTCTGACCTGAACAGCTGATGCGAGGGAATCAGAGCATTGCTGTTGTAGTGTCTCATTTTCTCAGTAAATACCGAATGAGCTGGCTCGTAACTTCTGCGCAGGAATGGCAGCTAAGATGAAAAACAGATGTAAAAATTTGTCCTCTGTTCAAGGAAGCACGAATGCAGGCAAAGTCCACTTTCCAGAAACTTGTTTATTACAGTCACAAGGTGAACAATAACACACAGGAGTTGAATTTTGTCGCGACACCCCAAAACAACTGAAGCTTGAGTTATGGTATGTATGTTATATAGCCGATGGGAGGGACTCCTCCCGTCTTCCCGAGGGCTCCAGAAGGGTCCCTCCCCTTCTCCTTTCAACATTCACTTTCTTTAATTCGTAGTTATAATTGTGTAATTTCCCCTCCCATAGGCCTCTATACAATCCCATGGAGTCCAGAATTTATTCATCTTTTGCTATAAGGCACAATCAGGCATATTTCTTTCTTAATTCTCTGGTTTTATACAAAATGGCTGACATGCTCCAAGATGGCTTCCCACTTAGTTCCAAATATGGTCGTGCTATTCCTGCTCCTGGCTTTGGATCAGAATGTTCTGTACATGATGTTCTTTCTTTGAACACTTGTCCTGAGTTTAATATTTACAACTTTGAACCATGGACTCCATTAGATATGTATTCAGGCTCTATGGTGTAGAAAATAAACTTTTAATTATGTTGGTGAGATCCTTATATTTACTCACATATATAAAAAAATTACCTAAATATGACCAAAAAACCTTTACAGGCATAATATTTCATGTGATACTTCTAATTACATTGTGAGATTATGATATATTATTAAAACAATCTTGAAACATACATTCTGTGGTCATTTCTAACTATTGTAAGACCCTGAATAGTCAATACATTTTGAACCCATTTCTACATTCAGTAAGGACCTCTCAATAACATTAAATGCTGGCGTTTGTGACAAAATATTCAAGAGACTATATAATTATTATAAAATGTAAATATAGGAATATTATAATAATACTATTATGGATGATAAAATTATGCATAAAAGGCTTAGGTGTCGTACAGGCCCAGTATATAAGGTAACCTGTCCTTGAATACAAAACCCAACATAAGGCAAAATATGTGCCTGGTAATATCAACAATGTTACATACACTGTATTTGTATGATACTGTATAACTAATACTACCAGCTAATGCTAAAAAAAAGAAAGATACTTGAGTTACTAAAATGACCAACATAGCAACATTCAACATTTCATCATCGAAAGTCTTTTAAGAAAGATAAAAACATTAAAAGTATGAGTAAAGTAAAACATTAATTAACAGTGATACCAACAAGATATTGTACCACAATTTTCCACCACGCTGTCTAAAGGATCCAAAGCCCATAAGTGACATCATAGCATAATTTGAAACACGGGGGTTTTGTCGAGAAAAAGTGAAATTCTGCAAAAAATCTTATTGTAGCGTCTAGTGGAGCCAACATATTTATTGGTGTAGTTTTACCCTAAAATTGGGATAATCAGGAGGCTTTTGGTGGCACAGTTTATGGCTGTGATAACCTTGCATCAGTACTCTGCCATCTCCCCTCAGGAGCAGAGCTGGACAGTTACTTTATTATATTTACTAGAGTCATGGGCCTCGGTCAATCCACTTTAAAAAACCCAAACTATTCCATTAATATTTCTGTGAGGAATTTTCTTTTAGCTTGGCAATTTTTTTCAAGATGTATTTCAAAGATGAGCTAGATGCATTTTGCTTGTCATACGGGCCAAATTTTTCGAAGTCACTGTACTGTGAGCCAGAACATAATCAGATGCTACCCTTTTTTCTAAAATAAAGATTTTTGTTGATTTTGCCTCTGCAAGCATTAAATAATGAATAATGAATAAAAGGGAGAAAGGGGGAGAACCCCCTTCGAGCGATCAACACTTATTATCTTCATTACGCACAAAAGAAGAGACAAAAAAACAGGAATCATACATCTTTACACTGTTTGTTTTAGGATATCTGACATACTTCACTTATAAACACTGCACCGACATCGTTAATGGGATTCATTAGGCAGAAATAACAGTTTTTAGGATGTGGAAAGTCAAATGTTTGTATTAATTTATTGGAATATTGAGGAAAAATCTCGCTGCAAGCAGGTTTTAACGACTCTTCACAAAAAACAGCAAACCAATTCACAGTGAAGGTTCATACAGACGTGTGCCTGAGCTTTTGATAATTAACAGATCACTGATGATCCACTGTTGTCCATATTATCTTTCTACCGACAGCTGTCAGTCAGTGAACAGTCTGCTCCTTTCTGATCTGCTCCCTGAAAAACTAAAAACATCAGAACAGAAGAGAAGACAAAGTTATTTTTATTTATTTATTTTTTTTGCATAATGGCTCACTCCGTGCGTTATGGCTCTGTGCCATTTTATTTCTCTTCTGCAGCAATCTCTCATCGGGAATGAGCATCTGCCTTTATGTTCATAAGAAATAAAATATACCCATAATTACTTTAATAAGAGCTCACACAAGGTGAGTAACATCAGATTCTGTGTTATGGACCTGGACAGAGAGGGGATCTCAGGAAGCTGACTGAACCAAAGCAGTGATTCGCCATACAAATCCGAGGTCAGGAGATGTTATCATTGATGTTTGTTTGAGTAAAGTCCTGCCTCTTTTCAAACTTCTCCAGCATTTTTTGTTTCTTTGTGTTTTTGCCCCTCATCATTTCTGCCCTAGAAATCTCTCACCACAGACGCACTTTGGTTTATCAGATGTGCACTGATCAAATTCATCACTACAAAAATCATCCTTAATCTGCAGAAATAAAAGTCTTTGTCTGTTACTGATCATCATGGTGTTGTTTATTAAGAAAAATGAGTAAATACAATAATAAAAGTAATTTTCCAGATCAGGGCGAGGGCCAGAAATTATAACTGGTGCACCAGGTTTGGCCTGAGGGCCGCTTTATGCTGACCCTTGTCAAAAAAAGAAATAAAAAAAAGAAATGCAATCAAGCTTCCTCCTTCACTCACCGCTGTACCTTTACAGTCCAGCACCTGTGTACCTTACCAAAACGTGACAATCAGGCAGCTGCTCTAGTTTCTTCAGTGTCATTGATATGTCTCAGTATCCGTCTTTCTAGCATTTTCAGTCTTTTCGACATTTTTAACAAGAGAAAAAATAACCTTTAAATTTTGGTCATGAAATGCTGACCATCTGAGTAGTTACTTTTTGGGGGGAGTTCTTAGGCACCATCACTTTCTACATGTCTCTTTGCATCACCATCGGCCAAAGTTTGTTGCATTTAACAACCAAAAATTGCTCCTCACCAGTTTCTCTCCACACATCAGTATTCCTTCTCCTTCTCCTATGCGTCATGAACCTTTCCCTCAGGTTCAGATTAAAGAAGTGTGATACAAGCACGGGTATAGAAGGAAGGGGAAAATCTGTAAATCCTGAAACTCTGCCTCTGAAAATGCACCACAGGGCAGATGTGTAAACACACACAGAAATGATACATAAATGTCTGCAAAAACAACAAGAATGTGATGACAAACACTTTCCTGAGTCAACAAGTGGCAGAGTTTGAACGCTATGCTGGTATTGAATTTTAATTCTCTTCAAGTCATTGTAGGAGCTGAGCAGATCGTCTTTGAAATTAGCTCTATTTATAAGGCATCACTCAGGGTCATGCTTTGAGTAGATACTACAAACTGGAACATAATTACAAAAGGTGGCAGTGAAAGACCTCTGAAATGGATCAGGGCTCATCCATAGTGATAGAAAGAAAAGCAAGTGGAGAACTCATCGGGCTCTAATTTCGTAGACCAGGCGCAGGCGGGGTGCACCTGCCCAGCGCCGCACCTGCGCCACGCCAACAGGGTGTTTCCAGGGCATTTTGCAAGTTTTGTGCACAGCGCAGTCTGGCGCAGTCTGGCGCAGGCAGGCGCACCCACGCCTCCATCCCTCCTACCGGTGCATGTAGCAGAGGGGGAGGAGATAAGACTTGAGTGGGTTTAACACAGCCGAGTGTGATCTTCACCAATCGAATGAACGCCTCTCCTCGCCTTTAAATGCGCCGCAGGTGAGGCGCAGTGACAATTTCACCTCAGTGGCGAAGAATGTCAGAGCCGCTGTCACTTTTACAGCAACTGGGAGAGCGCAGGGGCCAGCGGGCCGCGCATCAGAGGCCAAGATGCGAGTCACCGTGTGGACCACCTCGCGGGACAGATGTAATCTGTTCCTGTGTCATAATAGGAGTACAAAATTAAGTGATAATTACATTTAAACACAGCAGCAGGCTAAATCCATTCATCATGCTTGTGATCCACCAGCATTCCTGGTCTGTCATCGCCAAATAGCAGCGCCTTAGGTGAAATTATATCTCCTCCTCATCCTCCTTGCAATAATTTCCTCCATCTTTTTAGATCACGTTATGAATAAAGATTAAAACAGAGAAATATGGGCAATCACAGGTAAATCCTTAAGACACCGAGTGACTTACATTTATTCAGCGAGCGTCTCTCTCTTTTTCTTTTCTTTTGAATTTCATGAGATGAGAGAATCTCCGTATCGGATGATGTGGCTGTTTGTGGTTGGCTGAGAGATGTGAACTCGTTAGTTATGACAAACGTCTCTGATCTGACATCAGATGTGACGGGACAATTAATATAGATACAAATGTATGTGCTGGTTCAGACGGTTACATTAAATAGTGGTTGCTGTGATTGTTTATTGCATTGATATGTGCCTGACACTCTGGACACCTGCCTGTGAGGTTTTGGTGACGTGTGTGCACTGTGCGCCTGTCAGCCTAATTACCACTGCCCCGAGTGCGCCTCGCCTGCGCCGAGAATAGACCAGGTTGGAGCTGGCGGGCTTTCAGCGCACTTTCCGCGGGTTTTTTTTGGCCTGAAATTGTCGCTACGCCAAGCTGAATCTATCGACACCTCCCCCTGGTGCGCTGTCACACCCATCTCGGCGCAGCCGGTCTACCAAATTGCCAAATTGGCTGCGCACTGTGGTGCGCCGGATGAAATTACCACTGTGCGGGGTGCGCCAGGCTGCGCCACCATGCGCCACCCTGAGTTGCGCCAGGAAATTAGAGCCCGTCATGTTTAAGAGATGATCTGAGCTCTGAGACAGGAGTGTCTCCTGCTGGAAGTCTCCATCAGAAGATGGGTACACTGAGGTCATAAAGGGATGATGTGGTCAGCAACAACACTCAGGTAGGCTGTGGGGTTTAAGCCATGCTCAGGAACCCAAAATGTGCTAAGAAATTCTTTCCCATACCATCACACCACCAGCAGCAAGAACTGTTGTTCCAAGGAAAGATGGATCCATGCTTCCATGATGTCTTCAGACGGTGTATAAAATTTCCATGGTAACAGCAAGCATGCCTGTGAGCCCTTCCCAGTGAATATAGATCAAGTATGACGATACACTTTAGCTGATAGACAATGATGGGTGGCACAGTGTCATAGCAGGTAGTGCATGTGCCTCACAACAAGAAGGTTGCTGGTTGGATCTGCAGGCTAATTTGGTTGATTAGTGACTCCAAATTGCTCTTAGGTATGACTGTGATATTACTCGTAGTATGTCTCTCTATGTGGCCCTGCAATTGGCTGGTGACCGGTTCAGGGTCTACCCTGCCTCTGGCCCAATGTCAGCTGGGATAGGCTCCAGCCCCCAACAGTCCCAAAAGGGGTAAGTGGTATAGATAATGGGTGGATGGATGCTAGGGAATAACTTCTGTGTGTTTAAGCCATGCACAGACCTGCTGGCATGACATGAAAACTACATGGATGTTTGTCATTGTTCCATCCTGATTACACTCATACAGGTCTGACCGCGTGAGCACTTATATCGTGCACACTGGGCCCGTGTCATAGACAATCTGGTCACACAGTGCGAGCAGACATTTCATCATGAATGACGAACTATCACAGTGCTGATTCTAATGGCTCCAATGATCACAAATCCCAAAGTTAAACCAAACTAAATGCAAACAAAACCAAAACAAAAAAGCACCTATTCATAGCTCTCTGAGGGTGCAGTCTTTTAAATGTAACAGGTTTATATAATTGAGAATAATAAAATGGAAGTGTACGTACACATGACTTGATTAATGTTAACCAAACAGAGTGAGTATTTATGTTCCTGCCTTTGTGCTCCCACTCACTCTTTAGTCCTAAATCTACACAGAGTTTTATGCATGTAGCCCCAGGATCGGCACAGCGGGGTTTCTGGACGAGTTACAAGTTTCTGGAGATGATTCTTCTGCTAAGAAAGGAAGTGAAGGGGGATTAGAGGATGAGAGAGAGAACAGAACAAATTTATGTTTAAATTTAGCAGCATAAGAGGAGCGGTGACACTGAGCTCCTGGATAAGAAAAGCTGAGTGTTTTGGAGGTGAAAAGGTTGGAGGTAAAGGTGTGAAAAAGAAGTAGGCAGAGTGTGTTGAATACTCATTTTCCCTGTGAGAGCCTAAAAGAGCACACATACATGGAGATAATGGGCGTCTCATCCATTAATGTATGATTCATAGACAAGCAGAGGATATGAAGTGATGCATCAGCAGCCGCAGAGTGTTATCTTTCTGCAGACAGACGCTGGACACTGATAGCCTCTGGAGAGCGGCACAGAATGTCAGTGGGGGCGTACACTCTTTTTGGGAAAACAAGAACATTAAGTTCTCTGAACATGAGCTGCAACTTAAATCATGTTACCTCTATATTTGCCTGGAAAAGTTTGTTTAGAATGGGATGAGCAAGGATGGATTAACCATTGGGGCAACTGGGGGGCCTAGGTGAAGGGCCTAGTGCTGCAAGTGTTGTTTACAATGTGCAATATGGATCCTCAGCTGATATACAGTATGTTTAAAAAACACATTAATGGGCCTAATACCATATCCTGACTCAATACAAGCATTGTGTCACATCATCCAGCATTGCACACCTGCTATCCACACCACATCCATTACTAATATGTTTCTACAGATGCAGCAACTTCAATTTTCCCCTTCTAAACCAATACCTGCCGAATTCCGGCCAACTTCCAGCCTTTGGGAGCCCCACACCCTCTCGGGGGTGTGCCTGAACCACCTTAAACACAACATTTCATGCAATTGCAGGGAGTCCTCATGAGATGGCACGTCCCTCACAAGAGCACATCTTTGCATTCCTTTGGACCAGAGGCCGGAATGTCCAAGTTGCAAATTTCAAACGTCACTGGGAACACCCCCTGGTTGGAGGATTTTCAGGTAACCCAACAGCAGGAAGGAGTTTATCTCAGCAGTGATGTAGTTCAGAGATTAACGGAATCATTAGAGTAGCATTAGCGCTAACCAGTCACTACATATTTGTGACATCATCAGGGAATCTCACTATAGCCATGACAGTGAGCTGTTCCCAGCACATTCCAGTCACAGACCAGTAAAGACTCAGTTAATTAAAGTAGGGAAAATTTAATGGCATCATCTGTCTTCTCTTTATTCCTTTTTGTAAACAGAACATCAAGGGCCTGATCTACCAAGATCCAAAATAACGAGTGCTAAATTACATGTGCAAACTAAAAAAATTGCATGTGCTATTAGTGGGCGTGTTGACTGCGTGCACAATTGATAACAGGTGCAAAAGTGATGCGGACCACCCCCTTTAAATGAGGATTTTGTGCTACCGGCTGTCACCATGGAGAGTTTGGGAGAGCAGAGTGGCTGTAAACGAAAAATGAAGTTTGAAGCCATGGAGTTAGAGGAAAATGAACACACTTGCAGTAACCTTTTTTGCTGTCTGTCATTTTTACTTTCACTTTTCCCTCATGCCATATTTTTTTTTTTATTATTATTATTTATTATTTTTATTTTAAATTTTCCTTTTCTGATTACAATTAAACATAATCTAAATGACAGCATTCACATAGTTACACAGCTTCATCATCAATAACCTCTCATGTGAAGAGCAGTCCTACAGTTACGCACACACAGACTGAGCGGGTACTCTTGCCTTTTTACACACTGACAGCGTCACACTCTTTGTACACTGACAGCTCCTAAACTCACTGTCAGTGCGTGGAGAGTGTAATGCAGTCAACTCTGAGTGACAGAGTGATTCTCCTTCATAGCCAGCTATGGAGATCTTTTTTTCACAGGTTAAATGACCTCCTCGCAAAACAAAGAGGGTTTACTTTAAGCCTGTGTCTGCATGAGTATGATGGCACACTGGATCTTCTCTCTTTTTCAAGTCCATCATAATGGCAGACAGCCTCCAAATCTTTCCGTCATTCATCAATGACAGAAAATATTCGGTTAATGCAACCCCTGTTTCTCACCACACTGACCGCAGCCCTCTGTGCGTAACGCCTGTGCCTGTTTTACACCTGCCTTTCAAACGTGCCAAATTTAGACACAAAAACATTGCGCATAATCACTTGAGGGTTTGATAAATCACGTTGCGGCTGCTAAATGTTACATTTGATCTCCTTCTCCCAGTATTTTGTGCATTCTTATCATCTGCATGTATTCTGCATATTCATGAAGGCAAACACGCTGTTTTGCTCATTAGACAGACGCAATCGTCAGTGCACCCAGTTAGAAGATCAGCTTTGGGCGCTATCAAGTTTGCACGTGTTTTTGTACACACAAACCTTTAGTTGATCAGGCCTCAGGTGTTGTGATTGTACAGGAGGAGAAACAAACATTTGGTGCTTTGTACTGAAGAGGGGTTCACTAGAAGGCTCGTCAATTTGAGGATGCATGCATTTGCCCCTCTCTAGGAGTTAATCAGAGCAGACTCAGGTGTGCATGGCTTAACATACACTTAGAGTCTGCTCAGAGCAGAATAAGGTGTGTGCAGGTGCTTGGCCTTCATACAGACCAGGTGTGTGGCACATCTCTGAGTCTGCTATTGTGGAGTGTGAATGTGAAAAGCAAGTTTAAACACTTTAACACTTGTGTGTTGGAATACACAAATATCTTGAAGAAAGTAATTCAAGGAGTGCTGCCGCAGCACAACCTGCTGCACCATCTTGCAGCTCTGAGGTAGACGTGTGACCATAAAGGTTAAAATATCCAGGCCTGATTGTCATGGAAATATCATAAAAACATCAGGAGGTCAGGCGCAGAAAGGGTTACGTTCAACTGCCTGGGTGGTACACTTCCTGCAGGTTTATATTGCACCCTCATAAATCCAAACACACTCTGGCATGTCTCTTAAATCGGGGGTGGGGCAGTGGGAGGATCTGAGTGTGTGGACGGCAGATGGGTCGATCAGCACACCTCCGACTCTCCATCACTCTCGTGTGTGTCTCCAAGGCGGCAAGCAGCACTGAGAGGCCCCGCGGGGTTTCGCTAAGAGCTGCCCATCAGTCAGTGCTGACACCGGAGACGTACACCCGACGAGCCACTGAGAGAGAAAAGTACAGCCCGCCCAAGGTCAGAAACACACGGCAAACATACGACTGGAGCGTGCAGAGCTGTCAGCGTGAAAAGAAGCCGTCAGACTGAGAGGTTCAGAACACACACACTTTTTAAAGCTGGGAAAGTGTGCCAGTTTTACATCAGACCAGACACTGAAGTGTAAGTTTAGGGAAGTTTGGGGTTATGTTTTATTCATTTTACCATTCCAAAGGCTTTAAAAACCCAGCCTGTTGTAACCAAGCACTTTAAATTAACTGATTTTCCTTCTTTTAGTCATGTGTGACATAGCTGAGAGCTGCAGCGGAGCCTGGAGGAGCAACGGTACAAAAGATATCACGCAATAAAAAGTGAAGTGAGGCAGACTTCCAGCTGTGAGAATGAAACCCACGACAGACTTCTTCAGTCCTGTTCAACCCCGCAGGAGTGTGTCTCCACTGTGGCATTAAAATAATTGTCTCATCCCGGTGGAGGAACAGGAGTTCTTTCAAATGTGTCGACTTATTCAATAATGACAAACCTGAACCAGGAGAGAAACTAAACAGCTGCAGAGACGAGTGAGTGAGATTTTACTGCAAAACTTTCATTAAATCTTCTACTTTTACCCTGTTATCTACATTTTGTGCTACAGAAATTGAGACATTTAGATATGACAGACATACACTCACTGGCCACTTTATTAGGTACACCTGGCTAGAACAGATGCAGCCACAGAAACGTCCCAACTTTCCCTGATGGGGTCTTGGCTGGTCCTGCCCACCCTGACAGTCATAAACTGTGAACTCTAGGCCATGTTTGGATTAATTATGGTGTCAAGTTTGCTGTCAGTTGATTTGGCAGCTGATGTACTAACCAAGGAAAAGGTTTAGGCTTTGGCATCTTGGGAGGGAAGCAGTGTCTAATGGAGACACCCTGCAAATGCATGAATAGGTGAATTTTCAGTGGAATTTAGGCACAACCTCAGAGAGGTAGGGGGCTTCCAGTGGCTGGAAGTTGGCTGGAAGTTAATAGGCAGCTGGCAAGGAGGGGAAAATTGAAGCTTCTGGATCTGAACCAGGTTGGACCCCCATAAATAAGCCTTAATTCTTTGAACAAGGTGCTGGAAACATTCCTAACATATTTTGGTCCATACTAAAATGATGGCATCATAGTTGTTGCAGATTTGTCGACCTGACATCCATGATAAAAATGTCTCTTTCCACCACACCCCAAATGTGCTCAACTGGACTGAGATCTGGTGACTGTGGAGGCAACTGGAATACAGTAAACTCACTGTCATGTTGAAGAAATCAGTTTGAGATGATCTGAGCTTTGAGACATGGAGAATTACCCTGGTCGGAGTCTCCATCCGAAGATGATCCACCGCGGTCATAAAAGGATGAATATGGTCAGTAACAATACTCAGGGAGGCTGTGGGGTTTAAACCATGCTCAGGTGAGACTAAGGGGCCCAATGTGTGCGGTGAAAATGTCCCCCACATCATTACACCTCCATCATTGGCCTGAACCATGGATTAGGGTGACCAGACCTCAAAATAGGGATACGTTAGTTTTATTGCACGCAAGCATAGCTCGGAAACTAAATGATTTTTCATCAGTGCACCTTTTTAACACAAGGCAGAAAATAATTAATCACCGACAAAAAACTGTGGATATGTTTAGTACGTGTGAGTCCAAACTAAAGGAGTTAACCTCAGGATTAAAGCAGGAAATGAGCATTTCAATGTTCCTCACAAGTCTCCAGTAAATCATCAAGGAAAAGTAGCATGTCCTTACCCTCCTCCTCTTCCCCCTCAGTTTTCAGCTCCTTCAGTCAGACTTAATTATCATTAATATTGTTATTTAACAATATTAATAAAGGTATTTTTGAATTTTCTTATGCCAAACACAGAGACACTCTTTATTATCCTTTTCTTAAAAATCAAATTTGAACAATGTTTGACACATTCACAGACAAATCAGTGTCACTCGCACAGTAAACTGTTTTGGTATCTGATTTTAATTGGTAAAAATAGGAATGGGGACTATAGTAGAATTGTAGCTCAATGGTTGAGCTACAATACTACCGGTAACTTTCGCGCAGTGTTTCTACATCTCCCTCGGTTTCCCAGCAGTGACCCCTGGTCAGGAGAAGAGCAAAGGCATGATTTCCCGTAAGAGAGGTTTAAGTGACCTTCCTTTGTCCTATTTTAAAGAAGAAATAGAGTCTATTTCTGATAAAACTGCAGATATTGCTGCACTCCTCACGCCACCATTGTTTTCAAACATGCAGTCACTTCCTGCCTTTGTCACGTCTGCAGCTCCCACCTCTTTCCCCTGATTGGGTCGTTCAGCATTTAGCCGGTGAAGTTGTACATGATTGGAGCCTGGCAAGACGGACTTGCAGGATTTCAGACAATGAATCAAACAGGTCCATCTGCTCTGCAAGCTTACGCTAAGGCCTGGTCCTGCCTAAATCCGGACATCTGGTCACCCTACCACTGATGCAACTCAGGATGGATCCATGCTTTCAAGTTTTATCCAAATTCTGACCCTACCAACCCTCCTATTTTGCTTTTGTCAAAGTTGGTTAACCTGTGGAATTGGTGTACTCCTTACCCTGGTTGTAATTAGTTTTTTTTTAGCCTGGTGCTTTCTATCATCTCCCGTCCCTGACCATTTTCATCTGACCTCTGGCATTAATTAGGCATTACACAGTATCTTCTCTTTTGTGCACCATTGTTTGAGATGTTTGTGTAGTGAAGACAGTGTACAGACTCTGAAATGAGGGAGACGAAGAGTGCAGAATGTCATGGTACAAACTCAAGATGCAACAACTCTTAATAGAGTATTGAGCCATTATGCACGAAGTCCACAGTTCAGAACCTGTATGTGAATTGCTGTATTTTAAGTTTTGAGTAAAAAGTCGTTTTCGTTGCCCTTTTGTATTTGACTGAGATGTTGGCTGATCAAAACTGTAGCAGTAATTTCAAGATGGTTTATTAAAATCATTTGTACAAACAGTTTCATAAGAAACTACATTAAATTGTAAATAAAGTGTATTGTGTTATTCAAAGCAGTGTTTAAGTGGCCTTAGTGAGCCAGTGGAATGAACTGTTAGCTGGCCAATCATGCATTTGGGCCCTTGTGTTATAAATGTTTAATTTTTATAACACTAAACCCTGCATGTGTTCGTCTCTGCTCAGTTACAGATGTGATAGATGAGAGGATCTTCTAAAGAGGCTGAAAAAAGATTCCTTCCTCTTTTATTTCAAGATGAAAATCAGGATTTACCATTAATTACTGATCTCAGTGGTCCCTTTTGTTCACCTATTCCATCTGACTGGAAAGGTACGTTGTCTTGAGTGATGTTGCAATTTGTAGCTATGACAGATCATGTAATTGTTTAAAAGAAGAAAATGCCAAATTCACAGCAACATTTTCGATTAAGATTGGCAGAAAATGAAGCTCTTGCTGGTTTAGAGTCGCAATACAATTTTATTTTGCAGAGTTTGGTGTTTTTTATTGCACCAATCATAAGATATTATTTGGGATTAAAGGAGAAATTTGATTTCCCCAAATGCTTGTATTATACATTGATCAAAGATGATACTTCTGCTAAATTATCCTGAGATAAACATTTTGTTCTGAGCAAACCGAGTTCTTATCATCATCTAAAAATGTTATTATGACTCATAACAATTTGGCTGTGAACAATTTCTGCAGAATGACAAAACGGCAGTCATGAAATGGTTGTTTTTTGTTCTTACGAGGGAAATAAAGAGGATCATTTGAGCTAATACTTCAAACAGAACTTTGGTTTTGATTTTTCTGAATAAATAGATTATTTTAAGTGCACTCATGCAGTCTAATTGAACCCTTCAGTGATACTTGGATCAATATGCTGCTTAAAGACTGATTATCATCTCTGTAACAGTGAGCTGAGTTCATTCGTCTCTCATGGCTGCGCTCAGCTGGTCTGATCCCGGCCTGTCTGTGGCTAAAATTAAATGCTCAAACAGTTCAGGAGAGAATCAGGGAGACAGATTTTTATTGGTTTTATTACCTGAAAGAACCCTTGACCTTTGACCTCCAAATCCCAATAAGTTCATCCTTGGGTCCAAGTGAATTTTCTTTTTAAATCAGTTAATGCACTCCAGCTGTTTCTGGAGTCTTTACTGAATGTTTTTAACCTTAGAATAAAAAAAAAATCGGACAGCTAGATGGGACAAAATAAGACAAAGCATCACTGAGTTAGCTTATGTTTAAGAAATATGGATCATAGTAACACTCTTTTTCATGAAGAGAAAGAGCTTATTTATTCATATAATGAATGACTGACTTTAATTATGAACCTGTGTGATGCCAAAGTCAGAATGTGAGCAGGATTTGACCCATCCCCAATAACTGTCTGCTAACTGTCTTAGTATAAGTTTACCTGGACAAGCAGAAAAATGAGCTGCTGTGTTTTTTGTTTGTTTTATTTTGTTTATTTGGCTGTTTGAGTGTAGGAGCTGTGCACAAGTGATCACTGATATGACAGATAAAACTTTGTTAACTTTGGTTAATGTTTTTACCCGATTTCACTCGTACAATGTGAGCACTCAGTTCATTTATGACCATAAGATTGTACAGTATGAGCACTTTAATTGTGCTCGTTGGTCGCACCATGTAAATGATTCAGTTGCTCTGTGTGAGTAGAAATTCCTCAAACAACACCATCATGCTTTGAATCTGAGCCCGACTCAACCCTCCTATTATCCTTGGGGTCAATTTGACCCCATTCAATTATCATTTAAAAATAACAGTTGACTTTTTGTTTTAGCTTCAGCATAAAATGATCATGATATTTTTTCAATGTGCTGAATACATATTGCACACGTTGGTGTTCCTCTGGGGTCAATTTGACCCCAAGCTGTGAAAAACTTTTCTGTTGTGTGTGTGACCTGACACCTCCACATCTGCAGGTGCAGAGTTGATACTTAACAGTGGGGTGGGGAAAACAACTATTCCCACAGGAACTTTGATATTTCTCATGGTTTGGGCATGTGGGAAACAACCTGACTTGTGAACTCCTTCCAAAATGTGGAAGCCAATGTAGACTTGCAAGTTGATCACATACAACTTTTTCCAACTATCAACTCGTCATTAGATCCCTTCCTAACATCATGGACTGAAAATATTGTACTTGGGGTGACATATTTAGAGGAGAAGTGTGTGTATGAGGACAGTTGGAAATACCTTGATGTAGTTGTCTTGGAAGCCTGCTTTGGCTTGCTCATTTTGGCCGGAGTTTACAAATCAAAAGGTGAAGCAACAGAAAGACTTTCGAACGCTGAGGCTGGGAGGGCAATATTTCCAGCCACCGTGTCTCTGAAGACATTCCAAGTTATGTAAATCATTTTCTGGAGACAAATAAAATGTGTTAGTAATATATAAGGATAATATGGGGGTTAAGGTGTGATCATGTTGAGACTGTGAGTGCATAGTGTCACTCAATGGTGAGTCAATGAGGGCTCTGATGTGGACGCTTCTGCAAAACTGCACACTTTTAATGAATCTGCATATTTGCTGACTCAACTGCAGGCCTGCAAACAGAAGAAGACACTTTATTAATCCCTCATGTGAAAATCCAATGATGAAAAATGATCTCATGAAGGACTAATTGTTCTGCCCCTAGCTAGATATTTACACCGTCATGATTGAAGTGGTATTCTGATAATTTAATGATATTATTAATTTATAATTTCACAGATATATATATATATATATATATACACTGCCTGGCCAAAAAAAAAGTCGCCACCTGGATTTAACTAAGCAAATAGGTACGAGCCTCCTATTGGATAATTATCGCATGGGCGACTGTCTTTCAGCTGTCGAAAGACACATCCTGTGTTCATGGAAAAGATGTTAGTCTGTTTAAGAAGGGTCAAATCATTGGCATGCATCAAGAAGAGAAAACATCTAAGGAGATTGCAGAAACTACTAAAATTGGATTAAGAACTGTCCTGGAGGAAGGTCATGTGGTCTGATGAGTCCAGATTTACCCTGTTCCAGAGTGATGGGCACATCAGGGCAAGAAGAGAGGCAGGTGAAGTGATGCACCCATCATGCCTGGTGCCTACTGTACAAGCCTGTGGGGGCAGTGCTATGATCTGGGGCTGCTGCAGTTGGTCAGGTCTAGGTTCAGCAACATTATGGCCCAAAGAATGAGGTCAGCTGACTACCTGAATATACTGAATGACCAGGTTATTCCATCAATGGATTTTTTCTTCCCTATTCCAAGATGGCAATGCCAGGATTCATTGGGCTCAAATTGGTAAAGAGTGGTTCAGGGAGCATGAGACATCATTTTCACACATGGATGGCCACCACAGAGTCCAGACCTTAACCCCACTGAGAATCTTTGGGATGTGCTGGAGAAGGCTTTGCCCAGTGATCAGACTCTCCCATCATCAATACAAGATCTTGATGAAAAAATTAATGCAACACTAGATGGAAGTAAATCTTGTGACATTGCAGAAGCTTATCAAAACAATGCCACAACAAATGTTTGCTGTAATCAAAGGTAAAGTTGGTCCAACAAAATATTAGAGTGTGTGACACTTTTTTTGTGGTGGCGACTTTTTTTTTTGCCAGGCAGTGTGTATATATATATGTATATATATATATATATATATATATATATATATATATATATATATATATATATATATATATATATATATATATATATATATATATATATATATATATATATATATATATATATACACATGTATATATATACATATGCACATATATATATGTATATATATATATATATATATATATATATATATATATATATATATATATATATATATATATATATATATATATATCTATATATACATATGCACATATATATATAAATACATATATGTTGATGCGTTTTACCTGTTGCTTTTTTTATGTTGTCCAAGACAAAACAATATAATTTCATTTTAGTATGCATTGTTAAGGAGCAAATCTGAATGACTCTTGCATACTTACTGAGAGAACAGAGTTGATTCAGACTCCTTCCCCCATTTCACCTGCGGACTGCAAATTTATTTTATTTATTGTTTATTTGATGTGGACATCACAATTACATTGGACAAACCAGATGCAACACTTGTCCACGGGAGGCTTTTGAGATGATAAATAATAAAAGCAATAAGAGAAGGGGGCAAAGAAAAAAGTGCAGTGTACAATAAAATCACAACAATGAAAGAGAAGCATTTTTTCCAGTTTAAATATATATGAGCTGTAAAGCAAAGGCAACATGATCAAGCAATCAGCCAGTTAAAATTATTCATGTTAGCACTGTTGTTTTGATGTTAGCCATTGTTTGACTCCTTTGTTAATAGCAAATATCCTTTGCACTTCTGAAACACAGCTTAAGACGGCTTAACACTTGTTCACTTCGGTCTTTGGCAGAGTATAGTCCCCTTTTATTGGATCTTTTATTTGGTATGTTTTCTGTGTATTGCTTTGTTTTTTTATTGTTTATTTGTTGGTTTTATTGGCTTTTATTGTTTTTTTTTTCATTGTTTTTATTGTTTTCTGTCTATTTTACTGTAAAGCACTTTGGTGGGACACTGGCTGTCTTAAATGTGCTATATAAATAAAGCTGAAATTGAAATAAATCAGCTGACACCTCTTGGATGTTAACAGTGCAGGCTGTATGATATGGGGGGGGGGGGGGGGGGGGGGGGGGATGATCACGATTGAAACAGGACTAATACAAAGCATGCTCACCTGTATCTCCATCCAGAGTAAAGGACCTGCTCTTCAGGTTATCTGAGGATTAACGGCCTGACAGAGACCTTAGCTGCAGCTCTGCATTGATTGACACAGTAATTTAAGCCTTAATTCCTCCTGATGCATGGTGACAACAGTAACCAGATCAATAATCCTCTAACTGAATCAAGATTTTTCATAAGTGGTCACCGAAACATGCTATATATGTCCTCTCTATTATAATTGAACATCAGTGTGATTGAGCCTGAATGGTCAAGGTAGAGAGAGCGTGATTTAGGTGAATATAGGTGTAAATTAATCATGGCCCCTGAAGCTACTGTCTGCCTTGGCTCCCATCGCTCAACCACCTCTGATTGGCCTTGACAGGCGCTGTTGGCAAGACGACTGCCACACAGGTGTTGCCAAATGTGAGATGAAAAAGGCTGGAAGAGGTCTTCATTAGCAGAGGGTCTCTCCCTGTAGGAGCACCACATAAAGAGCCAATTATGATAATGGACTAATGCAAGAGTTTGTCCTGATTCAAGATCAAGGCCCTAACGGATGAGACGTCCTATTAGAGAGAGTGCTGATCGGGTCTATCTGAGTTATCTCCACTGACAGCACGACAGATATGTTATAGATTTCACACTGACAGCTAAAACACTAATGACTCACTCTTTTAACAATCTATATGCTTTATATTTATTACAGCAAATACCCAGACCAAGTGTAAGCCACCTTTTCTATCAGAAAAGATGATTAAAAAAGTAAATCATAAGGAATTTTGACTTTATTGTATCTGAGGAGCAAGAATCATGAAACATAATGTAATTAAAGTAAAAGAGTAAAATCCAGCTTTATGTAGAGGGGAGACCATGGACAAGTGAAACAGGGAGCAGTTATCACACTCCCTGTTCCTCCCATAACAAGCAACCGTGTGGAAAGAAGTCTGCACATGCTCAGCAGAGCACATTTTTGTGTTCTTTAATAATAAAATGATCACAGTCAGGCAGATTAAAATATGAAAAAGAAAGAAAAAGTCTTTCATTTGCACCAATCACCCTAAACTGTTTAATGCAAACATCATTCAACAGAGAAATATCTAACATAACTTAATTTTAGACACCATCCAAAAAACAAGTGCAGGTGACGGGTAAGATTTTGATCATGTAATTTGGTTTTACCAGTTGTATTTGTTATTATTGCTCCGATTAAAGGCTAGAGGGATTTTTATTTACAGGACAGGACAATTACCCAGTGTTTATTAGTTTGTATTATAAGACTAATTATGGAAAAAAATAAGTTCCTGTTACTCTGGGTTACTCTCAGTTATATACAGATAGACCCAGACTGAGACACCCTTAATTGTCATTCAGTATGCAGCAGGTGTACACATAATGAGATTTTGTTTGCATAGGCTTCAGTTTACAAATTCAAATACAGTGCAAATATAAGAAGGATATAATACCGTGCAAGAACTGCAAGGGGATATATATATATGTATACACACACACATATATTAGGGCTGTCAAATTTAATGAGTTAATTTGGATTAATCCATCATCATGATTAATCTGATTAAAAAATTTAATGCAGTTAACCCAGAATGACTCAAAATCATCTCAAAATGTCTCTGGCAATGCATGTTGGGCAGTTTGTCAAGCAGACTTGCCGTTGCGCATGCTGCCGTACATGCGTAATGTGCAGTTGACCTGGAAGAACCAACCAACTCGAATTGGAAGACGCTAAACAGCATGGTGGCCCTCTCGGTGGGAAATTTGGTCCAAAAAAAATGAAGGACAGAACCGTGGACCGACATACACTAATACTCAAGTGTTCTTTTCACTGAAGCACTTCCAGGTTAAAGTACCACATTAACAAAAACATGCGTCAGTCTTGGATCTTCGGCTAAAACGTCGTCCAGCTTGCAACAAACCACCCTCACCCAACTAATGTAGATTGAAAACTAATAATAATTAATCATGACAAATCTTAATTAATCCACAGCAACCCTGTGATTAATCTGATTAAAAACTTTAATCGTTTGACAGCCCTTATATGCAGTATATATATTTATACACGTATATAGCAGTGAGTATGTACAACAGCAGTGAGATTTAGGTGTTCAAAAGTCTGATGGCTTTGGGAACAAAGCTGTTGTAGATCCTGGTGGTCCTGCACTGAATGCTGCAGAACTCCTCTCCAGAGGCCAGCAGGTGAAACAGTCCATGATGAGGGTGTGAGGGGTCACTGCAGATCTTCCTGGCCCAACACACACAGCAATTCTGTCCTGGATTGAGGGGGAAAGAAGTCCCGATGAAGCTCTCCACTGTCCTCACCTCTCTCCTCACATCCCTCCAGTCAGGGCCACTGCAGCCTCCACACCACACACAGATACAGCTGGTCAGGATGCTCTCTATGGTGCTCCTGTAGAATGTGGTGAGGATGGTGAGGGTGTCACTGACTGTGACAGCAGAAATACGGACTCATCAGACCAGTAGACATTTTTACAGTCTTCTGTTGTCCAATCTTGGTGAACCTCAGTTTCCTGTTCTTAGCTGTAGCTAAGCTCACCTGTAGTCCTCTGCTGCTGTAGCCCATGCATACCTGCATACCTTGGTTGTAACAAGTGCTGCTTTGAGTTGCTTTTTAGCATTAAATAAACATTATATAAAAATAAACTTACTTCTCTCACCTATTGTATCAGCAAAGCGTTCACACTCAAAGAATTGCCACTCACTGGATATCTTCTCTTTTGCACCATTCCTTGCAAACCCTAGAGGTGGCTGCATGAAAATCCAAGTAGATCAGCAGTTTTTGAAAAACTTAGAACAAGTACTCCACCTTGTTGCACTGGCTGCTGGTTTGATGGGGAGTTAGGTTTTATATAAACACCAGATTTTTCAATGAAGATTTTTTTTTTAGACTTAAATGTCTATTCTACTTTGGCAGAGAAAGGTCACAACACATGCAAACACCACAACAAATGCAAACACCACAACACATAAAGCTGCAAAACGTCTACATAAAGTCGAAACGGAAGTGACTGGAGCGCCTCTATAATTGGTCCGGGGACTCTTATTGCTGGCGAACCATATGATGGCGGAAAGTTTCATAAGTTTTGGTGAATGAAGTTGGAAACGTAAGTGAAAGTAAGTTATTGTAAAGTTGCTGTTATCGATGTCACTTCCTGAATTTCATAAATTATCAATATTTTACTTTTCAAAGTATTTAAGTTTGCATAGTTAATTTTCCTGTCAGTCGATATAAGGATTGCTGAAGATCTAATTATGCTCACTACAGTGTTAACTTGTGTAGTGGGTAATGGTAGTCTCTGGATTTAATATTAACGTTGCGTGAGAGGGTCATTGACAGTTTTATCGTTTGGTATTTGATGTCAGATTATAGCCTCAAATTGTGCTTCCCTTTGTCACCAGGATATGTTTTGTCCATTTTGTTGTAGCTTTTAAGGCCGCTTTTAAGTGTTGGCACATGTATTTGCCATTGGGAATTTGGAACAAGTGAGAAACTGAAGGCGTGGCTTAGCATCCATTCCAGCAGAAGGCATGCATGGCACACCTGTGGCAAACATGAAGAGCTTCTCCAGGGTTAACGAACTGTCATTTTCTAAAGCTGGAAGGTACGGTAATAAACTGAATGTAAAAATTAACTACAACAAAAGAATGTTGTATATTTAAAATAAAATAGAGGAAATTAATGAACCTTCAAAATCAAGTATGTAGTCTGCCCAGAAGCTCATTGTTTTGTCTTCCTGGGACTTCTTGTTTCCTCCGTCTGGACTCAGCTCAGGTTGGAACGTGTTTTTAACCTCCAGAGCAGTTAACCTCTTATCCATGTGGCCGAGGACAGGGGTCAGAACAGTGGGATGCTCCTGTAGTGCTGTCAAACACTGCAAACTGGCAAATCCAGCTTTGAATCTAAAATACAAAGATGTGTGTGAGGTAAAACCTCTGGCATGGTTCATTTCTGATGTTTTCATAATTTTAGATGTGTCAGTGTTTATGGCCCACATTTTGGCAAGATGCTGTATTTTTTATGTTAACATTTCAAGCTCCCACTCTTGATCTAAAACACATTTGTACAGACACAAGAGTCCCAGTATGGAGGGTAGAGTGCAAAAAATTAACCTTCCAAAATAAAGTCATTAAGAGAATAATCTACTTCAATAATTATTCATTTTATTAACCAGCATCAGTCCAAAATCAAACATACAAAATATTAATTGATAATCTTTTATTTTTATTCTGGAAATCAATAAATTGTTAATATTTTTTTTTGTCTGGGGTAAAGATGGGTTAAAAAAGTAATCTCAGGAAATAGAATATCATGTATTTATTATATTATTGTAATCTTGTTTTGTAAAGTACATTTTATACACTTAACCTTATGAACATGATCATTTGAAAAAGTGATTCGAAAAAAAAAATCACAAAAATATTTATGCATAGAAATCAGTGTCATCAACACTGTAAATTGCTTAGGTATTGTAGACTGTGATCATAAAAATAGTATACTTAACGTAGTTTATTTAAAAGCATTCTTTTTTTGTGTTTTTGTCCCCATCCAAAAGCATAGAGACATCATGACAAACACCTAACATTTCAAGGGCTACAGATATGAAAAATTTACTTTGATATTTATTGTTAGAACTGATGTTGCTTTTAGAAAAACAGTCACTGAAAGTAGAAAGCCATTTTAAGTATAATTTTTAATAGACTTATTTATGAAGAGCGCTAAATATTAACAGTGCTAGAGAGTTTCATGTGCACCACGTACTTTCTAGTAAACAGAGATGAGACAACCTGTTTTACAATAAAGATAGTAGTAAAAAAAAAATAAAGATGAAGTAGTTTTTACCTATGATAAAATGCCAAGAAATACATTTCAATTGCAGCATGGTTCCTGTCGATGATAAACCACCACAGGTAGTCCTTCACAATTTTGTCCTTCTCCTCCAGTGACTTAACATGTCTGAAATACCCTGCAGTTTGCATCATGGCACAGTTCTCTGTCAGCAGGCCTTGCAGAATATCCAAGGATCCCTTTACCTACACTATTTTTAATGAGCTATCCTCATACCTTTAGCACGTCCCTATTTCTTCATCTGTAATGTCTCCTACAGATTACTTGAAACTGGATTTCCCTGAGAGGCAGCTAACCAGATCCTTTGAGAGGAAATTTGGACCAGGGCCACCGCGTACTGTAGACAGCAATCATCCTGCCTGTCAAATAATACTCATCCTCTCTTATTGCTGCCCATGGGAATGCAAAACAAACAAGTATTAAATCAGTTTCTGTATTTTCAAGGCATTGCATGATTGAATTGTGTAGTTTCTTTTGAAACACTGCACACAAAACAGAACCTGTTGAATTGTAAATAAGGCGGCTCTCCACAGGTCCATCAAATATGGGTCGCTTGTTCACCTCACTCATGAGGAGTGAGAGTAATTCTCTCCTCGGGCCACCTGTGTTGAGACCTTCCTCAAACCTGCGTCATCAGAGAACTTGACTAGAAGGTCATGGTTTTCAGAAAATGTTCCCCTTTTGAATCCCCTGACATCTCCATCCCAGATGTCAGAGCGGCAGATGTTAACTTTGTTGATACGTTGATGGTCGATCTGGGGTGTCAGATTTGCTATAACTTAAAAAATGGACAGAAAAATAGAACAGGGCTGTGTTACTTCATGAACTTATTGGTAAATGGTAGTATATGCATTTAACCATAATAAAACCCACAGTTGTGAGGGTGAGTTGTATCTTACTCTGTATCCTTTGGAATGTCATGGCTGTAGCTATAACTGCACATATCTTCTAACATGTAGTGTTCTAACATGTAACATGTAGTTTCCATCAAATTCCCTGTTGTTCCTTGGCCCATTTGTGAGTCGGAATGTACGTTCTAATTCACAAACCATGACAGAAAGTAGACATGTGAGCAGACCTACTTGAAGATGTAGGGCTCTAATTTCATAGACCAGGCGCTGGCGGGGCGCACCCAATGGGGTATGTCCAGGGCATTTTGCAAGTTTCGTGCACGGTGCAGTCTGGCGCAGGGAGGCGCACCCACGCCTCCGTCCATCCCACCGGGATGCAGAGAGGGAGGAGAGAAAGTGTGAGTGGGTTTAACACAGCAGAGTTTAATGTTTGTTAATTTTTTGACAGTATTACAAGGGAACAACACAAATTAAGAAGATGTCATCATCCAGCTCTCTGCTTTAGCTAAGTTCCCCATTTTGTTCACGTTTTCTGTCCTGTCTTTGTGTTTCCTGTTTTATTTTGAAAATTCACCTGTCCTTTCTTGTCTTAGTAGGTTTTGCTTCCTGCCTGGTGTTGTCACACCTGATCCCTGATTGTGCTTCCCCAGCTGTGTCTCATCAGCTCCAATCACCTTGTGTAATTAGCCCTCATGTCTTCCCCTGTCTTGCCACTTTTGGCCTTTTTCCACCAGCCCGCCTTGGCCCTACTCTACTCTACTCTACTCGGCTCTACCCGGTTTGCGTTGCGTTTCCACCGGCACAGTACCTCCTAAAACAGACCAGTTTTTAGCACCTACTCTGCTCTGGTTCTAAGCGAGCTGAGTCGACACTAAAAGGTGACGTCGACCGACTGGCGGCTACTGATTGGTCAGAGAATGTCGTCACCGATGGGTCTTGAGCGCGATGCCCAAAACAGGACTGCAGTACATACACTTTGTTACTTTATGGCAATAAGTTGCTGCCATCACAATGTTAAACACGGCGCTTTATCATTACGAGCTAGCTAACAAGCTAGCGGTAGCTTCCATTAGCTTACCCTCATACGTTTTTTCTTTGCAGCCCGATTGCTCTCGTCCTCGGCTTCAAACTGTTGTATAGCTTCCAAAACTCTCCTGTACTTCTCAAGGGTATTTCTTCTCGCCGCCTGCAGCCTTTTTCTGCTTTCCTCCTTGTAACAAAAAGCCACAGACCGAGCAGCAAGTATACTTTTGCCTCCAAGTCCTCCATTGTTTTGGTTGGTGTGTCGCGCTCAAAATGACATGAACGCAGTGTCGCCCAGCTGTTTTACGGCGGCCCCGCCCCCGCTGGGTAGGGGACCGGGCTGGTGGAAAAACAGACCAAAGCGAGTAGAGTAGAGCGGGGTAGAGTCAGGGAAAGCCGAGCCGAGTAGAGTAGGGCTAATGGAAAAGGGCCATACGTTTGTACCCTCGTGTCACTTACCAGGCATTTTCTCATAGTCAGCCTCCTGAGTGTTTGGACCCTGCCTCTTGCCTCATGTTGATTTGGATACCTTTGCCTGTTTTTTGTCTGCTTTTTGTGTACCGACTTGGACTGCTTAATAAACTCTGTCTTTTTGCTTCACAGACTCAATCATCTGCATTTGAGAGCTCACTGTTCTGTGTCCATGACAGAAGCCACATAGTATTACTGAAGCTGTTAAATCAATGTGTGACTGTCCATCATCATTTGTACTGTTCAACGCAGGTTCCCATATCTGGATATAGGGGAAAGTATTAGTGTGGTACGTAGATTTGATTGGCTGAGGTAGGGCTGAATAATTAAAAAAATATATATTTAATTGTATTATCCTGACAGGTGATAAGGCATGACTTACATAAGGGGGAATGATCATTTCAATACTTTTATTGTAAAACATTGAAATTTCTGTGGTGATACTTTTGCAGGGATCTGTACCAAATTAGGTTGCCTTTTTAGTCTGTAGAATATGATGTGTAGGTTAGGATATCTCTATTGCAAAACAATGGTGTGCTTTGAAGTGGGCTACATGGAATTTTCAGAAAAAATTTGATACAAGTCCATCATTAATTAGAAAAATATTAGCAATGTACAGCATGAAAAAAAATAACATGGACCACTGTTTCAGCTGTATTGAACTCTGCATCACCTCTGCTCATGACGATCACCTCTGAATCTGTGAAACACAAGGTCAGACATTAGATGATTATTTTAAATGTTAACAGAAAACCAGTTGTCAAAATATAAGCCAATGTCAGAGCACTCCCCTAGGATAGTAATTAATCTCAGTATAATTTACAACAGGTAATGAAACCTTCAGCTGTACAAATGTACACCGTCATGTGTTGGTACGCCTTCCTCACTGCCTCCTTGTAGTCTATCAGGGAGAATGGTGTGTTTGTTCCTGGGTTATTTACTATCTTTGTACCATCTGGGTATGGCAGAAAGTGGGGACCAGTGAGGAAATTTTTGTTGAAGGCCTTCAATTTTTGCACTGCTGCATTGTGCAATTCCTAGGCATCTGACCCTGGCTTTCCTGAAAGAGTACTATTCCTTTCATAGGTTTCAGGACTCCATCTTTCAGCCACATAAGGCCTACTGAAATCTGCAGAGACACACAGAAGAAAGCTACTGCAAGGCAGTCCATTGACACTACTGCAATTTGTAATACACACCACAAAGACCTGGCAACACTGACAACTTGCAAGCTCATAGACCTAAATCAAAGCAAAGAGGGGTTACCTTCACAGGGTTTTCTGTCAGGGGTTCCTTTTTCTTTTTGAGAACATAATTGTCTCTCCTTCTCTTTTAAAATCCTGAAGTTCCTGAATGATTCCAGTGCACTCTCGTTTGTGCCTCCTGCTTCAAACAGAGCCAAATCAAATCTCATCACTTAGGACTTATCCAGGATTCTGTTATACCGCTTTCACACTAAATTCGCGGGTCAACGCTGGTTTTTTCAATGCTGGTTAACCCGCGAAACAAGACCACATAAAAAATGGAAAGGAGCATGGATGCCGTGAACACGGTTTTCTGTACTTTGTGTTTTGTCCCTCTTTAAAAATGTACAAACTCGGCGCTGATGATCCAAAGGCGGATGGAATTTGTTGCTGAGATGGCAAAGAGTCACGTAAGTTACAGACAGAGGGGACGGGCGTGATGTTGTGCCGTGAGCACATAACGCCGACGTCATCTGTAACTTAGCAGCTTGACCCGGGTGTGATGTTCTCACTGAAGCCGGTCAGAGATGAGCCGATAAAAACCCATGTCGCTTGCAGGGTAAGTCGACCCAGGTTGAAATGCCGATTAGACCCTTTCAAACTGCAGACAGGAGCCGATTGTTGGCGGATTTACACGGGTTTTTTGGCCAGTCTGAAAGGGGTAATAGAGATACAATATAAAACACACATCTAAAACATCTAGCCCAATTCATTTCATTACCCCCCTTTGTGCTTGTTTGATCAACATCACACAGAAATTTGACATTCTTGCCACACGAGCTGCAGTACACCGTTTCAGAGTGTAACTTGACACCATAAAAAGGACAATACCTCATAACCTGTTAGATGGGAAAAAAATAATTCTTACTAAGTTCCAGTGCATTTTTCAATAGTTTGACCATGTTCAACTTTGTAACGTAAGCTTAACAATAACAACATCCCAATACATGAATGACAAGTTACAGCTGTACAAGTTGCACCTAACATACACACGGATTAGCCAGCGTAACTATACAAACGTAAATACTTTGAAAAGTAAAATACTGATAGTTTATGAAAGTCAGAAAGTGACATCGATAACAGCAACATAACAATAACTTACTTTCACTAATGTTTCCAACTTCATTCACCAAAACTTATGAAACTTTCCGCCGTCATATGGTTCGCCAGCATAAGAGTCCCCGAAAACCCGGGCCAATTATACAGGCATTCCGGTCACTTCCGTTGTGGCTTTATGTAGATGTGTTACAGCATAATGCGGCGGTCTTGTGGCTATATGCCCTGTGTTACTGTGTTTGCATTTGTTGCGGCTTTATGCAGTCGTGTTGTGGCTTTTTGCAGCTGTGTTGTGGTGTTTGCATTTGTTGTGACCTTTCTTAGCCACCCTACTATTCTATTCTTAGATGAGATTTATTTTTTTGGAGTAGTTTGTTGGACTTTAATTTTTCACATGGTTAAGCTTAATGATATTATTAATTTTAATTTACATTATATATTTTTTGGTTGTTTACCTGATTCTTAAAGGGGTGCTTTATGATATGACTCATTCTTGTTTTAGGGTTCCTTTGGCTAAGGCTGGTGGAGTGATGTCTTTAGACACCTGAAATGACATTGTTGATGCTGTTCCATGCTACGCCACAAGATAGACATTAAAGTGTTATCGAGCTAAGAAGAAGCTGCCCCTGTGCTTCTCCTTACCCAAAGCCCCAAAGTATATCAAGTAAAGTTTGTTTACTATCAAATTATACACCCGTATGCTCTGTTTGAGGCATTCACTGGAGTCCCCGGCAACTAGTCAGCGGAGAGAAGTAAAGTTTGAAGAAACTTCCTCACCTGAATATATTTTTCTAAACTTTTGAATCAGTCCCCTTTCTTTTTACAGTCTATGGTCCAAAATATGGAGCTATAAGAACTGTCCTCCGGCGGCAGCAGCAGTGAAAACCAGAGAGCCTGTCTATGAATTCAGAGCATGAACCATTTGGAAGCCTTTCAGCGAGAACTGAGCGTGCTGTTGCCAAAAAATGAGAGGAACAAAGCACCTGCCAGAGGTTGTTGTGATGGCTCTCAGTATCAAGCATGAGAAGATGATAGGGATATGTATTTTTTAAGACGAGAATAAAGAGACAGAAACAAAGGGAAGGAAGGCAAAAGGACAAGAACCAGGGAAAACCCTGCACGCACCCTCACACAGATGGACCACAAGGATTTACACCCTGCATCGGGCAGACGGGAGCCCGAGGGTCTCTCTGTGGGCAGAGTTACACCTATTGATTGAGATGAGAGAGCAGAGACAGAGGATTCAGGGTGGGGAAAAGAGAGAGCGAGAGAAAAAGAGCATTGAGGGTAAGATCACACACTCATTCATTGCGTGGCATGAGCATCAAGGAAAGAAAGCGAGAGTGTTTCAGTTTTATCATTAACAGGAGATCCAAGGGAGTGGACCAGGATAAAGGTAGAGCAAAACAAAAAGCTACTGTACATAAATGTGTATTTTTTTGACTGAAATCATCATTCCTTCGGATACAAATAGGATCATTACTGTCATTAAATGTGGGAGTAATAATTACCTTAAAGGATTTTTTCATTGCAATGCAGTTTGAAGTTATAAACACATACAAACAATCAAAAACTGCCCAAAACATCTCCATGACCCAACCAGACCTTCATCTCCCAGTGTTATTCTGCATAACATTTGCTGAGCTGATGTGTGAGTGCGTGAAAATCTATCATGAGTGAGCTGGTGACGGTGGTGATGTTTGTCCTAGCAAAACCTGCAGTTAGGCTCAAAGGGGCCTCAAAGTTCTGGCCCATATGCCACTAACAGCCGCTCTGTGGTTTTAAATATATCGCATAAACATGGGCGGCACAGGGCGCAGCAGGTAGTGTGCGTGCCTCACAGCAAGAAGGTTGCTGTTTCGGTCCCTGTGCCGGTCAGGACCTTCCTGTGTGGAGTTTACATGTTCTCCCCATGCATGAGTGGGTTCCCTCCAGGCAGTGCAGCTTCCTCCCACAGAACATAAACATGCTCATTAGGTTGATTGGTGACTCAAAATTGTCCTTAGGTATGAGTGTGAATGTGAATGGTTGTCTGTCTTTCTTTGTGGCCCTGTTATTGGCTGGTTACTGGTTCAAAGGTGTACCCTGCCTCTCGCAGGGGCCCCGGTCCCCTGTGACCCCCAAAGAGATCAGCAGTGTTGATAATGGATGGATGTGCAAAGGTCAAGGTCAGTGTGTCCTGTGTTTATTTCTGGCTTGTGATCGTGATGGCTAAAAAAAGGCTCAGAGTGATTGTTAAAAACATCGCTCAAATGTCTGACTCAAGGATGAAGTGAAGGGTGTGAGAAGGTCATAGGTTGAAGATCAAGGTTAGTGCTTATGTTCATGTCCTGCTTGTGAAGTTGACATATAAAGAAATCTCAATGTGATGTTTTTAGACTTTGCACAAAAATGTCCCACTGACTCAAGTATAGTCATTATATTTGGATGTGGGAAGTCAAAGGCTGCATCATTAAAGAAACTAGATTTCTACAGACCACTGAACCCCAACCCACCACCCCGACCCACCACTGTCCTTTTATTGTCCAGAGATTCTAAACTGTATAAAGGAACAAAACCATCAGGAAGTTTGTAAGTCATAGGACAGAAGAACGACCATAAAATAACTCCAGGTTGTGTTATTTTAAAAAACCCACATTGTTCAGGCTCGTCCCCACACAGCGATGGTGAGATGGTCCCTGACCCCAGCCTGAGCGACGCCTGCAGCTCAGACTGTCACTGGAGATTCAGGGGGTTGTTTGGACGACAAATACACCTGAGCGCCTCAGTTGTTTTCTCTGCTTGCTGTCAGTGAGGTGACAACAGGATGAGAAAGTGTGTGCTGGAACAAAAAATCACCCCCTGGTGAGGGGATGCACTGCACAGGTATTACAGCTGAAAACTGTGTGGAGCTCTGCAGGGACGGGAGAAGAATCCTGATGAGGAAGAGGCCAGCAGAGATATGACTGTGCACACAAACAGAGAACTGTGGGGCTCACGTTACATCAACAGTGTGATCGGGTTAAAAATTCTAACTTATTCAGTCACTGACTGCAGAAAAGAAAAAAGCCCTGGATACTGGAAGGAAATACCAAATATGTATTCTCTTAATGCTCTGAAGGTAATAAAGGTGAGCTCGTTCTGTTGACACACAGATCCAATATTACCTGGGACAGCATAAAAACAATATAATCTTTATTTTTCTTTGACTTTTCATTTCAAACTCAGATTTTTGCATAAAAAAATAATACATTATTACTCATAAATTCCAGCATCAATGCAGCATTACTGTATTGAAGTTTGAAAGAAAACATTCTACAAACACTGCAATAACCTAAATCTCAGGGACTTTTCTATAGCCTTGCAGAGCAGACAGACCTGCCTGATTCATTGTCTGAAATCCTGCATGTCCGTCTTGCCAATTTCCATCATACAAGGACCTCACTGACTAAATGCTTAACGGCCCAATCAGAGAAGAGTGGCGGGAGCTGCAGACGTAATGACAACAGGAAGTGACTGCATGTTTAAAAACAACGGCAGCTTCTGAAACGGTCTCTGTGGATGTGGCAATATCTGCAGTTTAAATCAGAAATGCAGTCATTTTTTTCTGTAAATGAGGAGCAAAGAACATCACTTAAAGCTTTTCTTATGGAAAATCATGTTTTTGCTCTTCTCCTGAATGGGTATCACTGCTGGGAAACGGGAAGAGAACGCGGGAATCCTCCACGGACATGCGGGTTAGTTTATGGCCATCATGGTTACTTAGTGATACTTAGTGATACTCCCATTAAACTTCTCCTCAGAAGTTTAATGGGAGAACTTGGTGGGGATTGTCATTGACGAGGTTCACGTCACATGTAAGTGGTAAATGATACATCTGTGTGGTATAATTTAATGTAAGAAGATAGTCTAAGGACTGAAACATAGTTTAAGCTAACAGCTAACAACAGGGTCTAGCTGCTACTCCATACTGTGGCTGGATATGATTGGTCTGTGATGAGTGTGACGAGCAGAATGATCGTCCAATCACCAGCTGCAGTTGTTTTTGAAGGTTCTGCCTCTGAAAACATTTTCAAACGGCTCTTTCCCAGATAGACTAGTGAAGTATATCTGTGGCGGATATATGGAACTGTCCATCTCGCATGTCTGGTTAACTTTTCTATATTCAAGACAAAATATTTTCACCCACCATATTTCTTTATGACTAAATAAGAATCTTATTTTACAATTTAGAAAGCAATCATCACAAATCACAGGATTGCTTGTGGGTCTTCTTTCTGACAAATGTCCACCTTGACAAAGGGATTAACTGGTTTTGGAGGTCAAAGGTAAAAAAGTAAAGATCACAGAGGTCTTGGTAATTCCTTGTTAAAGGAATCACGTGGTATCACATGGATCTTGTGGAGAAGAACTGATAAGATTTCATTCATCAGTCAAATATCAAGGTCATGCAGCTTTGAAGACCTTTGCAGTTTTTAACAAACTATGCAATAAAGTCGACTTAGATGCGTAATAAGGTTTGTAGATTTTAAGGGTTATGGGAAAAGTCAAGGTCATGGAGTCTAGTGTCCATCTTTTGCTTCTCAAGCTCAATAATTTCTGAACACTTGAAGGGGTTTCATCATACTTTGCGCTAATATCCATTCTTACCTAAAAAAAAGACCCCAGCAGATGTTGCATGGTGTTGCAGCAGGTCAGTGCTCATGCCTCACAGCTTGTTAGGTCAAGTATTGGCTGTTTAATTCCCCTTAGGTGTAAGCTTGTGTGTGTAGATAATGTCTGTCTCTACACCTGGGCCCTGTGATTGGGTGGCAACTAGTCCTGAGTATTCCACACCTCCCACCCTGTGTTAGCTAGGATCAGCTCCATCCCTGCAACTTTGCAAGGGACAAGCGATTTAGATGATGGATGAATGGATGATTTGATTTTTAAGGTCATGGCTCAAGGGTCATACAATAGACTTTTGTTATTACCCTGATATTATGATTACCACATGAGAATCCAGATTTCACCAAAAAATCTTCAAGGGATTTTTTTTTAAACTCTTTGCACAAATTTCAAACAAGATGCACATACAGACCAACTAGCTTTTGAAGGTCATCGATTAGAGGTCAAGGTCACTTGTGATTATAGTGTCATGAAACAGCTTACAGGGATTTATTTGTTACTATGCTTATTTGTCTTCTTTCTCTGTATGATAAAATAATTAAAACTTGGAGATCATAGGTCAAAGGTTTTCAGGCACCATGTTCCCTGCCTGATTGCAAATGTTTAAAACAAGCTTGACCTTCTTTGGATATTGCACTTATATCCAATTTGACCTCCATATTCTGCTTTTTCAGTGTTGTTATATGAGTCTCCTCCATGTGATAAAGTGTTCCTGTGCACAAGACAAAGTCCACGGCATCAGGACTTCCCCCCCTTCCTCTGTTTACAGCACCAGTAGCTGCCTGAAACAGCTCCCCCTGAAAGACCTTCCAGTGTGACAGCCTGCTATAGTTTCACTGGCAGGTGAAGCCCATGGGCTGAAATGCCCAGTACAGACTATCATGCAGAGCCACTGAATACATGCCAATGAGCAGGGCTGAAGTGACCAATCACCAGAGGAGACCAGTCAACCAATCCCAAGTCTTTGAAATCAAATAAACGACAGAGAATATTTGTTCTGAGTGGACTTCTTGTGATGCATCCTCAGACTTCAATGGAACACCAAAAACAGCTGGAGGACAGGATCTAAAAATGACACTGAAATGGTAAACACAGCATCCTGCTTTCCAGCATCTGGCATGTGCCCAGGTGCTGCAGCTAATGGTGGAGGAGTGAAGCTGGCGTTGTTAGCAGGCTCCCCAGTTATCACTGTGACAAGTCAAAATGAGGGTGTCACAGAGAAGCAGCCCATGTGGAGTCACACGGAGACAATTCAAGTCCTTTTGTGGCAGCAGGATCTCCAGCAGAATAGCCCACTGCAATTATCTCTCCATGACAGTTTGTTAAAACAGAATAATTAAGTTTCCCTGCAATTTACCTTTAGGGAGTAAGTGGAGACAATGAAGCGGGGACACACAGCGGCCCCCCCGGCTTGTTTGCAGCACTAACCGCGTCGAGCACGTCTAATGGTCGGCACTCTCTTATATTCATATATTTATTCCGCACAACGGGTCCTAATCTTTCTCTGAGAAAATTGTTGTCCTATCTTGGAGATTCTCCAGCTCGGCATTATTATGAGTTAATATTGGATGTTACTGAAGCAACTCCAGCCGCTTTGATAGTGCCAGTGAAAGTAATTGCTGTTGAGCGAGGAGTAGGGGAAAGTTTTATTTTAGTTTGAGGGAGAAAATGTTTGCAGACATCAGGCGAGGCTGTTTTTAGACTAATAAAACTTCAAAATCAGGTGTTGAAGGAGAGCAAGGCTTGTTTAATCACAGCATAACAGCAAGATGTTTTAGTTTGACATGACATTTACAGATTGCTCAGAGAATAAATGCTGTCAGTCTTTATTCACTAACCTTTAATTTATCAGACTCTTCAGGCATGACTGACAGAATTAGTTCAGAGGCCACTGAGACACCTTTTAAGTCACGAATATGGACCATTAACAACAAGGACAACCCAATACTGCAATACCTACAGGGGACTTAAAGTACAGGTCTGAGTCCTGCGCATTCAGGAATACTCTAATGTCATGCTTTTTGTGGCATGTATCCTCTCAACATCAGTCTCACAGTACTTCATCAGTGTTCATCTCTATCAAGCCAACACCCATAAAATTTGAAAATCAACTGCATTACTCTGGAAATATTAATTTCATGCATAATTAATTTATAATATTGCTAAAATTCATTTTTCAGTGTCAGACACTCAGAACTAGAGTAAGTTAGTTAGTGCTTGCCTATTAGTTCCAAACAAAGGGGCTTCTAAGAGGAAAAGTTAAACGCTGGAAAGAATCTTACTGAAGCAACAACTCCACTTAGAAAAATTAAAAATAAAAACCAAACCTGTACTACCCCTTTAAGGTGAGGAATCTTATTTTTGAGAAAAGGCAGATAAAAGCTTGGACATTGTCCCAGTCAAGTATGAGCCCTGAAGCTCAGCAGACAGCCATAACATTATGTAGTCATCCTCAGAGCTTAACCTTGATACCTTGGTGCTGAGACCGTCCTTCATCTCAGCACAGCAGGAGTCCGACACAAGGCAGATCTGACGTGTCAGAGAGTCATCATCTCGATGCTTCAAAGAAAAATACAGTACAGGTTTACAGTGACACGGGAGTAAGAGAGGCTTCACTGGGACAAATGAAGAACAAATGCAGGTGCTTCCGTTTGTATCACACTTCAGTCGTCATTTCCTTTACTTGTCATGTTGTGAATACTGAACATGATGAGAGATTCTTTTGGGGACGGTGAGACTCCCTTGACCCCAACAGAGCACTTTTCCATTTTCATTGTTAAATTGATGTCCATGTCATCTACCCCTGATGTGGCTCTTGTCTTCTACTCTGTTCTTGCTCCAAAAATAGTTTGTCTACATTTAAATAGGTGCACTTTGTGAACAATGCTGTCCTTGCTGTGAGATTCGCACAGATAAGTGTGCCTTTGTTTATTCCTCTCTGTGTTTGAAGGTTAAACAGATTCTTTTTTCTTTTAAAAAATGAAAAATGAAACCAGTACCTGGCTCATTATCTTAATGGATTGTTTTTTCTTTATATTTGTAATTCAAATTCAGTCTCTCACACTTTGTACTGCAACTGGAGTTTCCTCTTGGGACTGGTAACACATTTCATCTTTAATTGAAAATTAAGAGGGCAAAGTCTTGTTTTATAATGAAACAAGTAAATAGTTGATAAAGCAGCAGTCTCACTCATAGATGCCTTGGCCAACTTTTGCAGACGTGGGGAAGCGTCGAGTTAAGTCAGGCCATGCAGAATTAAGTTAATGACAGTTGCGCAACACTGATATAACGTCAACAAATTTTATGCATGATTAAAAAAGAATGTTTGATCCAACAACAGCAAGAGCTGACCACTGCACACCTTTGCTACTGTTATTTATATCTGCCTTTATCTTTGTTGTCAAATGTTGGAGCCAATCTGCCCACAATTCAACAGAAATCAGCTCTGTCGGCTTCAGCTGCTTCCTCATTAGGGCTGGACTCCTGTTGTATATCAGCTATTATATGCTGATGTGTGAAAGAGACCTAAGGACTGGATCAGAATCCTCATGCACTATCCCTCACAAGGCCACATACACCAGTGCACACCTACAGCTGATTTAACAAAGACAACAGCAGCCTGGTTGTGCTATTAACAGACTCTTTCATCAATCAGAGCATGAACAAGCATCTGGACAATGTACTGTTAGTAACAGAAAAGGTATTGAACCACGCCTCGTGTGACAGAAAGCAAGCCTTGTTGCTTATCAAGTCAAAGTGTATGAAGCATCTGGGTCATTAAACATGCATACAGGAGAACACACATCTAGAGTTTGCATGCACGGTGATCCTTTTCTGTATGCTGAGGCAGATTTCAGACAAACTTTCATTCATTAATAGTCATAGAAAAAAAAGAAAAGTTCTCCATTAACCAACACAAAAGTGGCTGTGTGACATGCTTTGGAACACATGATCAACATTACACATCCTTTAAAGTGTGTTTGGGTGCGGCTCCTGCAACAGGAGAAACTACTGAGCTTTGCTTATTTTATAGGGCAAAGAAAAATCAACTGGTGACTGCACCAATATTTACAAGCAACTTCACAGAAAAAAAGCCCAAAGATGCTTATAATACGCAGACTTGGCAATTATAGTTGTGCTCCCCCACAGGCAAACTCGAGCAAACAAAATGCTTCTAGAGTGAAACAGGCATTAGGTTTAACTCTAGAACTCTGGGAGTTAAACCAGCAACCCTCTTGCTTTAGGGCACCAGCACTACCTGCTGCACCACCCTGCAACCCATGTTTGGCAACCATGATAGTGTCAACAAGTGAAAGGTGTGGCTCAGCTTGTCTGTCTTTAAGAGTTCGTAGATATTATCATTAAAATATATCTCAAACCATCAACGGCTTATTCATGCCAGATTTTTAACCTGCGCAAGATGCTAAGCTAGGCTAACTCTTAGACCTCATGCACTGAGAAGCTCTTTTCACAAAAGCACCACAGTGAAGCCCAGTCATTGTCAGAGCTCTACATTCACTCTATTGTCATAAGGATGTGATATCTGTGTGAATATATAAAGTGATGCAGCTTTGGGTGCTCGAGAGAGAGGATGACACCATACAGGCTAACTATACACACAAAGGCTGACGCACACTCGCAGCGCTCCTGTCTCCTGCTGAGTCAGTGCCCCCCCCCTCTCTCCAGTATTTTGCCTCTTATACTAAACCCTGGAGATGGCGAAAATGGGGGTCAACCTGTTTCCTAAATTTCCTCCCGACAACACTCAGAGTGTAAGCGAAGCATTTACAGGGGCGTAAATATTACCGCTGGAGACAGCAGTATGAATAGAGCTGGAGGAAGATGAGGAGGGGATTCAGATGAGACTGTAAGGATCTTTTGTTTTTTGGCACAGATAAGAGAGAGTTTGGGCCGTCTGATGTTAAGAAGTCATGCTGAGAGGGATTTAAATCACAACACTGAACAGGATGTGTTCTCCTATCAGAGAGAGCCGGGCAGAGTTGATGTCAACTGGCAAACTTTGCTTTCCAGGAGCTTTTTATCTGCAAGGAAGCCATGTTTGAGTGACCGGCCACAACTTAAAGGTTTAGAGCACATGTAATGCTTGATTTCCCGGTTACAGCCCTTTGATTGAATCCCTTACATTACGAGTTATTGTGCGCTCCAGTTGTACTGGGAAGTCGGGATTTCCTAGTTCCCCGTGGGAAATTTCACCTGGAACGCCCCCTGAGGTTGGAATTTTCTACTAGGAAGTCAGGGGATCCTCACCACCCCGAGTTGACAATCGAAGATGGCTGCCCCCAGTGTAAACAGTCATTAAGCTCCTGTAATAATCCATTTATTAGCTCTTCTGACTAGTGTTTGTCGCACTGAATCAGCCGTATACATAGTATTGTTCGACTTATAGTTATGGAAATGCTGCTATAGTGTTATTTACATTCTTCATGTGGTATGTGCAAACTACAAAGAAGGGCATGCTTACAAGAGCTAACAATAGCCTGGTAGATCGGCACATTTTTTCTGACTTTGTATCTGGAACGCTGATTATTCAGGGATGACGTCATTCCCACTTTCCTCTTCCCAGTTCCGATGTAAATTGAATGCAGCATTAATGCCTGTGTGGGACTTGCGGCGTGGTTCAGCAGGGGAGAGATGAGTGGGGGTGGCTAAGGGAATCTAACCTGACACACAAAGTAGACAGTTCAATATATTTTTAACACAGGATGTTTTCCACAAGTCCATAGAAAGTGTTTGGAAGGAAGAGAACCTTTCCAAATCATGGCTGGATGATTGTTCTGTCAGTCACATTCTTTAGGGCCAATCAGATAATGAAGAAGGCAGGCACTAATGCAGAAGAGCAAAGAACAGAACACAAGCCAAACCTTAAACAACTTTTATTTTTGCATCAAGTAAGCCCACATCTGACCAATGAGAGCGCTCATTGTTGGCACGTACCTCAAAGTCAGTCAAAATTTTCAACATGGCGGCCTGTTTTATGTTGTGTTTATATCACAGCAGGGTGTTTTACTATGACCAAAGTCATCAAAATGACAAGGACAATGAATTTATAGATGATTGGTGGCTGAAGACAGTGTTAGAGCTGCAGTATGATGGTGTGTTGGACCTGAAGCAGCTGTGGTTCAGTCTCTGCCTCCTGAATCAAACAGTGAGGCTCATCAAGTTCTCCTCTCCTTTACAGAATCAGATGGACACATTTAGTTCTGCCAATTAAATTATGTGAGGTGGATTTTTTAAAAGTGTACACAAAATATACAGATGCAGCTGCTTCAGTTTTCCCCTCCCAGCCAAATGCTGTTCTATCCAGTTACTAGCCAACTTCTGGTCACCGGGATTCTAAAAGAGGGTGTTTTGAACATTGTGTACTTTGTGCATCTGCTGTCATTCCACCTGCAGCTTGGTGGCTTTGTTCTGATTTTGTGAAACAAAGGCAAAAAAAATATTATGTTGCTAACAGACAATTCCCATACCTAAGGACAATTTTGAGTCACCAATCAACCTATGAGAATGTTACTGGTCTGTGGGAAGAAGCCAGAGTGCCCGGCGAGAATCCACACCTGCACGGGAAAACCATGCAAACTCCACACAGGAAGGCCCTGATCGAACTGGTGACCTTCTTGCGAGGCATGTGCACAGCTGCGCCACCTTGCCGCCCTAATGTGTAACATGCTTTATGATCCCTGGAGCGGACCGTAAAGGACACCAGATAGCATGATAACTCATTAGAAGGTAACACCTATAGCAGAGTCCACAGATAAACAGTCAGCGATACAGAGAAGTAAAAAAAGCAGATTTCAAAAAGGTAAATTCTCCTGCTTGAACAAGCTGGACTAAACTAGAGAACTACACCTGTTTTTGAGTCAGTGCATGTTGTTGAGTCCTGTGATGATCTGCTGTAGAGATGGTGAGTGATGTTAAAGCCGGGTTCATACACTAGCAGTTTTGCCAACTTTGTACAATATAAAAAGGAAACTTTGAGCTAAGTCAGGAGCTAATATAACATCAGACAGGCAATGCAGATGTTCATTGGGTTTTTCAACAAATGTTATGCATGCTCAAACATTTCTGAGGTTTGATCTAGCTCGCTTGTAAACACCAGCAAGAGTCACTTTCACTACCCTTCGCTCTGCTTGCTTCAGTTGCTTTCTCCTCAGGACTGGACTCCTCATGTATGACTTGAGGCACCCTTTTGGGGGCAGCTGTCTTTAATCCTCTAAGCATTGAGTTGGAAAATTGAGACCAATGCAGCTGTATGTGATGAGAAGGCATATACATCTTTATATGGCATTCTTTGAGTGACGTCACAATGTTGTTGTACAACAGCCAGCAGCTACTTTAGGCCTAAGTTCCCCTAAGTAAGGTAGTGAGCGCAGTAACCATGCCAAGTACAAGTAGTCAGGGGCCATCAGGAAGCATCCTACTCCACCAGCACCATGTTTCTTGTGTTACGTCGACCTGTATTGAGACAGCAAACTGGCGCCAAGAGCAAGCTCTCAGTCTCTCCAGCAAGTGATTTTTGAATAGTCCTGGCTCAGGTTTGATAGGTTCAGATCTTTGTTGCAACATCTCATCCCACTCGGGTAGCTCCAAAAGATAGTCTTGAAAAAATAAATAAATAAATAAATGATGTTCAATGTATGTACAGAGATATGAATCATATTTGTGGTCACCTCTTCCCTTTGCTTTCACTCGATATTCCCTGTGTTTGCAACACACTGATATCAACAATCATTTGAGCTGGCCTGTCTCATTGTTTGTCAGCGAGTTAAACAGAGTGACTAAAGAAGAATGAGTGTTGACAAAGAGCTGTTAAAAAAAGACAAACAGCACCAAGTGATGCATCATATTACATAAAGGCCCACATCCAGCAAATGGCGCCTGTTTCTTCTCAGTTGTGACAGCCTGGTTCACGTGTGTCTAGTGGCTCCATGAATATTTCACATAAACGTTTTCAGCCATGTCTCTGCATGCACACACAAAGTATGAAGGACAGGCTGGTGTTAGCAGCACTCACCAAACATCTTTTTAATGATTGAAGAGGTGTCAGAGTGTGAGGGATGGGGCAGAAAGGTCCCCTGGCTCTATTAAAGGAGGAATGTAAAGGGGAAAGGCACATGTTGTGGCTTCAAACTGGATATTAGGCAACTGGAAACATTAGTTTGAGATCAATAATAAATGTCAGTGAGCTGTGATGTAACAATGATGTCAGTGAGCTAAAACGGTGAGGGGATGTCAGCATGTTAAAGCAAAAGAGGCACCAATATATGGGAAATAGAAGATATAAAACTAAATTTGCCACCTGATGTAGACGTATGTTTATAGATTGTATTAAAAGCTTTCAGTCATGTGACTAATGTGAAGGCCTAGCAGGTTAAATACAGTCTCTAAAGCCACGTTTACTCGACAACGTTTTCACCAAAATCGGAAAGGTTTTCCTTTGCTTTTTAAAAAAAGATCCTCATCCACATGGAGACGCGAGAACGACTGAAAGCGCTGCGTGCATGCCAGGCCAGTAGATGGCGATGTAGGTTAGTCGAGAAACGAAGTCGAGTGGTGTTACAACACACGTACGAAGAAGAAAAACTTTTCACAAACAACAATGGCGAGTTGACGCACAAAGGCGAAGGAGTTTCTTGTCTGGACAACAAATCTGTGTGGATACTTTTGTCTGGATAACAAACCGAGCACGGTAAGCAGCACACATGTTACTTGGTAGACGGCCGAAGCTGTTGTTGTTCCTGGTTTGCATGCGCAGCCTTCATGTGAAAGAGTCCTGCGCATGCGGTGACCTCAGCGTTTCACCCTAAAACCAAAATCCCGTCTACACGAAGTCTCACACCAATACGTTTTCAAAACTCACCACTATGGACCCTGGTGTCAAAAATTTGCAGATTCAGGCACTCTGGGCACTGTTCTCATGTAGACGTGAGGCATGTAAACAGGCCCTAAGAATGAAGCTGTGAACCACATGGAGGTGCAGCACAGGCTTTTTCATTTTCTTCCTCTCCAAAGCAACTTGTGATTACCACTGATTGAAAATGAGATGCATGTACATTTGCATTTGACCTCCAAAATAAAATCAGTCAGTACAAAGTTGAAGTAAACATTGGAAAAAATCATGAAAAAATAACTCCTAGACTTTTAACTAATGAACGAAGCTTCTGAGCTGTAGGTGTGAAAACCACCTAAAAGCGGCTGGATTTGGTGTCTACAATGACTAATAACTGAAAGCAAACCTCTCCTGGCTGACGTTTCCTGTGAGGAGGCAGAACTAAAGCAAGAGGTAACCTGTTAAATGCAATTTGGTTTTAATCCTTAATTGGAGTAATGAAAGTGGTCTTTAGTTTTGTCTTAACAACATTGTTTTTGAAGGGAAATGTTTAAGCAGACACACACGACACATCCTTTCCCTGAGGAGAACAGAAGCAGCCGTTAGCACCTCAGTCTATGTTCCTGTCTTTATTAAATTTCACAGCTCAGATCTTCCCAGCAGCAGACTGTCAGGCAGGTCCTTTTAACAAAGCCCGGCTTTCTAAGGAACACATGTTTCCTGCTGAGTGGCTTCAGCCCGGTAAATAAAACATGGATGTGATTGAAGCGCTCCCTGTCTCTGCTGCGTGCTGTGCTGTGCAGTCAAACATGAAATCAACCATAATGCACAGCAGGAGTCACTGCGAGATGTACAGGTTTTTAACACATTTGCTGTGCAGGAAATCTTCACTCAGGATGTGATTGCAATATTTTTCCAAAGCAGGAATCCCTGGAAGGACTGCATGTAGGACAATCTGATGTAGTGTCAGGAGGAAGTGATGACCCATGTCATACAGTGGATTAATAAATCCTGTCTTCACTCAGACATAAAGGAAACTATTTGCATGTTCTTTATGAGGTCAGCAGAGAGAATCAGTGTTTTAGAGTTTTGTTTGTTCATGATTTTAAATATCTCAATGTAATGATACACCAACAGTCCTAATCTCACATTAAAAGTACAAAATAAAAGTGTAGCACACATGATAAAGTTATTACCTTATTAGAGACTGCTTATCCACTGAAGCAGCATTAACTTAATGCCATGATTATGTCTCACTTCTCAAACTGTTTGACCAGCTGGGCAGAGACCGCAATTTAACCACTGCAATCAGTCCATAACCAAACTCTGGAAGGGCTTGGTTAAACCAACACTACGTAGTTTTCCCACCCTAATATAATATTTCTAGAGTCATTGTGATGGTACATTTTCTTACAACAAGTTGAATGACACCTCTGTCATGGTCTGAGGGGGTCTGTATCACCTTCACTGGCACTATGTAACGTCGATGTGGATGGTAGGAACACTTCAACACTAAAAAACTACAAATTTTTACTACTTTGACTGCCTTACGGCATATGTCACTTCCCCCTCGAGGCGAAAGCTAAACTTTGGGAAAAGGAGAATATAGAGCAGTTTATGATTTTTTAAAGCAGATTTAATGAACAGAATTTAGTTTAAAGTAAATATGCACTTATTTTCCTGATGGAAATAGGGCACCTCTGGCTCACACTCCTGCATAGAAGGTGGCAGTAATGCTCATCTGACGTTGGATTCCACCCGCTGTTAAACAAGAAGAAGAAGAAGAAGAAAGCTAAATGTAGAGTTGTTATCATGGCGGAAGCAGTGAAAAAAAAGAAAAGAAAAGTTTTATCGGAGGAGACAAAAACAAGGAAGCTAAATGCCCGGACAGGGATAAACATTGGCACACTCGCTGGTGTGAGCTGAAAGATGAGGAGGGATGTCCGATCGATGCTGATTTACCCCTGGTACTACTTGGACTTGCAAGTACATGATGATTTATTCAAAAAGAAACATGATCAGACTGTTCCTTATTAGTCCACATGGTTTATTTGTCTCTCGGGGACGCATGTTGGTGTACAACAGTGCAGTTACGCTCAACGACCATAGAGGTCCCTAGAGAGCTGAAAGCCAGGATCTTACTTAGTGCTGCTTTAAAAACCAAACACTTATCACCATTGTCATGGTTTCAGAAATAAAAAGTTACCGCGCTTGAGCAATGTAAGATTCTCATATTCTTATCTAGTCTTTAAAATTCTACATGACTGGGCTCCTCCACCTCCGAGTGTGTTCATAAATCTGAAAACTGCTAATGACTGATACGCTAGATCAGTGGCAGGAGGACATGCAGGGTACCTGTAAACTCAGGTTTCCACAAAGTCCAACTGAGTGGCGTCATGTCTGCACTGTGGCTCAGTGCCGATCAACAGTGTGTTTCCTCGGCAACTAGAAGTGTATTTACAGTGCTGTGCAGTGGAGTGCTGCCCCAGAGGCTGCAAGATCACCAAAGATCATGAAGATCACTAGTGAACTACTGCTTCACAGGGTAATCATGACTTTATAAGACAACCGGAAGAGCAACACGTACAAAATAAGGTATTTCCTGCCTGATGTTGATTTGCTGTTAGCATCTACATATTTATATATCCTGAAGAGAAAAAATTACCTTCAGTGGTTGAATGTTCTGCTTCATTAATTTCACCTCTCAGAGAAACCCAGTGAGAGGCCCAATTTTGGGTGTAAAAAGGTGAATTCAGTGTGAAATTCCTTCTTCTCCTTCCTTCCTCCTGGTAATAATACATTCCGATAACAATAATATTTTATTTTGAAACAAGTATTTAAAAGATATTCTTAAAAATGTTCATGTTATCTTGTTTTTATGACTGTTGGTCTTAAAAATTTGTTCAGCACTATATGTATCTTAAAATTAATCAGAAAATTGAGAGATTATTTCCCTGTTTTGGGTCGATGTATTTTTTGGGAATTGACTCTGAGTCAAAGCAGCTCCTGCTTAAAAAAGACTTGTGTGTTTCCAGCAAACCAGCACAGGGTTGTGCTGCTGGAGACAGATCAAGCTCCCAAATGCTTACTGAGTGTTGTTAAAGGAAAAGTTGATGTAACACAGTTGAAAACGTGCTCATGTCCCAGCTTTTTTTAAATGAATTGCTGGCATTAAATGCAAAACTAGAGAATATTTGCATTGAAAAAACAATCTCATTAATTTTCCTTTGTGCCATGATCAGCATTCCCTGAAAATCCATCCATAAATTTTCAGGTTAAAAACGAGATATCAGTTTATCTGTTTTGTACAAATGAAGAATCGTCCAGTTGAAATATTTAAGAGTTTTTTCATATTCAACACAGAGACCAAATGGCTGCAGCTTTGATTGCAAACAGTTTGATGTGTGAGCAAACAGGAACACTGTCCTCCACTGTTGACTCTCTGCAGCTTTTTCCCGCAACACCAACCAGACCTCCATCACTAACATCTGTTTCTTCAAACTGCAAGCTTCTGAGCCGACACACTGCCTCAGAAACAGTGTGAAGAAGAGCTTGCTGTTGCTGCAGAGCTGTTATATATGTCACTCTGATCAGCGCTGAGTGTTGACTCATGGAGACTCACATGGAGCACCAACCTGCTGCTCAGACGACCAAACATCTGTCTGTGTCTTCACTCTGCGGCTGTCACTCTGCCTCCTGTCAGTCTGCCCTTCCTTCTCCTTGTTGTAGATCTTCTCTCTCCTGTCCCTTCTCCCTCATCCTCCGTCTTCTCTCTATCTCCTTGTTTCTGTCAGAGTGAAGCAGTGGCTCAGAGCTTGGGCCTCACTCATCACTGTGACAGCCAGAATCAGCCTGCGAGAGAAACTAAGAGCTCAAGAGGCAGATATTAAAGGACTGAGCTGTTCATACGAGTGCCAGCTCTCTTTTTTCTGTAAAGCTGACAGTCTTTGAGTTTTCTACAGTGCATTGATACTTACATGAACATCTGTGCACCAGCTGTGCAACTTACACTACCAAGCAGTGGTAACAAGAACAGATCTGGCATTTTGGGAGCCAGAAAGTGCAGGTTCTTGAAAACAGGTCCAAGAGTGAATGAATGTCATAGCCTTGCCTCTTCCTTAAACTGTGTGCCCTAACCCCAACAACAGGAGCGATGGCTGAACATGGTGTCGCATCTGTGCTGCAGAAGCTTCACTGTGAGCATCAAGAGGACATGTAGAACGGCAGATGCCCCTGTTTGTTTACATCTCTCATGATGTATGCACACACTCCATTTCTTTTTCTTTTGTTTTGGTGTCTGTCTGCAGCAGCGTTACAGCGCCACTAACAGGCCTGGCAAACATGCTACAGCGATTTCAGTGTTTTCATAAGGATTGGCACATTTCTTGAAACAATGCAATATTTACAAGCAACATTTTAAAAATGTTTAGGGTGTTTGGGTGAGGGAATGTTCTTGGTAGTTTTAGTTTGGACCCAGAAGCCGAAGCCAGAGACAGATTAAAAGGTGTAACAAAGTGGATTTAATGATGGGGAGCCAAGGGGGAGGAGGGGGGAATCCAGGCTCTGAGATAAGAAGGGGGAGAGAGTGCAGAGAGTGAGGTCTGAGGTGAGGGAATTCTTTGAGAGTGAGGCAGTGATTAAAGATCTTTGGTGTGAGGTGTGGTGGGACTCGAGGAGGCACTGTAGGAAGGAATAAAAACACACAGATGAGTCGCAGGAGCAACAATCCAAAAACACAAAATTAATCAAAAGAATAGAGTCACATTTGGTGTGAACGCACCTTAGAAGGGTGCAGGTGATTGCTGTGATGAGGAGCATGTGAGAGGCTGCAGTGAACCTCTGTGCCAGAAAGCCCCGCCCACTCTCCAAGAGGCAGAGAGCACAGGATCAAAAAACCAAGCTCACAGAGCAGGATGAGTCCAACACTCTGCATAAAAGTCACCTGGGAGGGTGTCGTCACAGTCTGACTATCAGACCTGATGTCACAACCATCCAATGTCAGCTACTTGGGAGTGAAAAAATAATTCATGTTCCTGTAAAACTCCATATTTTATCGATTTGGTGAAAATAAATACATAGTTCACTGGGATCTAAAGGGACCAAACTACACTACCTACAATTCAGGAATGTCAAAGCTAGTTGGATCCACCAGCATAATTGTGTACTATCAGGCAGATCCACCTTGCAAAGCTTCAAACTCGAAGGACTGAGCTCGGTCTGTATAGGCACTGTCCAATCAGCACCCTTTGAGAAGAAAGAGGCAGTGGCTAAGACATTAGCATGGATGCTACCTGCTTTAGTAGAAATGTCACATATACATATATATACAAATATATACATCCAACACCCAACATGAATCCATATAGCCAATCATGAATCCCTCCATCATGGCGGCAAGAAAAAACCTTCTGTTAAGCAGCAGGAAATCTTGAATGTGGACCCCAGTCTCATGATGAACAGCAAATCCACACGATGCTGTGTTGGGTGTGTGGGCAAAGGGAGGGAGGTAAGTGGAGACAAGCGGACTAAAGTAAGAACTAAAGCTAGTGACAGATCAATGGACCAATCATAGACCTGTCGTCGTCAAATTTGTTTCTGCTGCAAACAAATTTATTAGAGGAGGGTCCTCATGTCTGTGTGGTTGTGGTGAAAATTTTATAGAAGTATAATCAATAAAAGTCTTACTGGAAGTAAGAATTTATGGTAGTGATGAACTCATGGGTGCCCAGACCACAAGTGCATCCCTACCATATTTGTCTCCGTTAAGTATAAATGTATTAATGGTAGACCTCTTGAGATGTGACACCTCATTCTCAGGAGGGATCTCATGTCCATGTGGAGCTAGAGATAGTTACTATAGATGTATCAACCATGGATAGAAAGATCATGTTAATATCAACATTAACAGCTATAATGATTATGAACTGGAGTGAGATGGCCAAATATGTGTTATGTCTGTAATTGTAGTTATTGAGGCTTCGTGACTCCACAGCAGCAGGCAGTCTCCACCAAGGATCCCAGGCAACCTAAAAGACAAGTAAAAGAAATGTAAATATCTTTTTTCTGCTTTTGGCTAGAGTTTGATTTATGAACTGGCTTGCATTGTGTACTTTACTCTTCAGCAGCCTCATGACTAATAGATCATTTGATTAGCCCATAACGGGGTTTCACTTTAGTTTTCAATAGTAGGTTAAAAATGACAAGGCTGAGAGTAGTGCACTGGTTGTGCACAGTATTAATGAAAACATGGGCAATAGGCAGTTTTTCAATTGTTCTAAAGTTGAGGTCACTTCTGGAAAAGTCATAAAATTTCAAGCTGAAAAAATATTTTGGGGTGTTTCCTGCATCTGTTGAAAATGGGTATGGGGTTATTTTTGACCCTGAGACAACAGGAAGGTTAAAGCCTACAGTTGCTCCTATTGCTAAAAATTTGGAGTATCCCCCTGATCTTTAATCTTCACTGTGAGTTCTTGTTTTGCCATCAGAAGACTCAGGTGAACCTGTCAGTATGATAAAACTAAAGATCATCTTTTAAAAAGTAAGATGCTTCCTTTTTATCCAGAAACTCTTATTTCATCAATCTTCAAGGCCTCACAAGTACAGTGTTGGATTTTAGCTAAAATTTTGAATATCAAAGTGAGCCAGCTTCAGTCTTGGCTGGGTGAGTCCTTGAATGAGTCAAACAAGACGAGGGTGTTCAGAAGGAGAAGAAGAACTCTTTTATCTCTTTGCCCATTTTGTTAACTAGACAGTAACACTCATCAGTGTTTGGCTGAAGTGTTTCAGAGATGGAGGATGGGTAAACAGTTAAAATATCCCCTCAGTTTATTAGTGGGTGTTACAGTGAAGTGTCGTTAATTTATCAGAATTAGTTCTTTTGTTGCAAGGCAGAGACTGACTCAAATAACATTTATGTCTGTGATTGATTTTGGTAAAGTTCATAACATGCATGATTCATCATCACTGGATTCTGTGTATCCTGCTGATTTGTGTTGTTTCTGGTCTGGGCATCTGTCGCCATGTTTACATGGACACAGATAATCAGAATAAATGCTTGATCAGAATAAAACATGTCATGTAAACATGTTAATCAGAAGATTCTGATTGGAGGTTTTATGCTGATCATTTTTCTGAAATACATTTCTGTAAACACTCATTCTGGACACATTGTCCTGGTTCAATTTTGCAGATGCACCATATCTGAAATGGACATTTGATTTAATTGATTTGATGTTTAATGTATGACTGATAGTTAATTAATTTTTTATTCCAAATGTTCAACGTATACAACAATGCATGACAACCTCTCGTTTATTCAAACAAACTTCCTTCAAATAATTTTGAGTACTTTAAAACTTTATTTTCTTTACTCTTTTTAAATCTTATTTCATAACATTTGATGATGGTTTTTATTTTATTATTGTTATTTTGTAATATAAAATTTGGGAAAAAAATACATTAAGGTTCCCATTAACACAAAAATTACATTTAATTTGTGTGTGAAGTTTAATGACTAACACAGCCAGCTGTGCCAATATCTTCTATGAAATATTGTTTTAAATATTCAGCGACAGTCACAGCTGTTAGGACCCCCTGTGGACATTACAGGGAGAGAAAGAGGAGCAGAGGAGCGGTTTTTGTCCAATTAAGAAAATACAAGTCCAAAGTACCAACATGTTAGTTTGTGTGAGTGCAGCGTTAGCTCATGTGGATGTGTGGCTGTGTGTTTGTTGGAGGAGGGGGCGGAGAAAAAGAACCCCAGTAACTTCTGGTTTTAGCCGGTGAAACTGGTGCACATCTGGACTGTAGTGTTCTCATAAAAGGACAAACTCAATTATCGAAGGAGTGCCACAGTGTGGGACCTCACGTCTGACTGTACCTAAGATCTAAACAGAGGCAGGTGAAGGAGCTCTGTGAACTTATTATCCTGTACTGTGGAACGAACGCCTGCTGACTTAAGGTCTGTGGGAACAGGTAGTTCTTATAAGAGGGCTCTTAAATTACTGCCTTACTCATACATGTGTGCATATACATGGGCACCAACTGAAAGTGTGTGTGTGTGAGAGAGAGAGAGAGATAGGAGAGAGGATAAGAGAGAATGTGCTTTAATTAATATTGAGTAATATTGTTATTATTTATACTGTGCCTGTTTTAATCTTCTGTGAAGCATATTGAGCTTACACCTTGTATGAAATGTGATATACAAATAAAATATAATTGAATTGATTCATTTGGCCCCTTTTCACTGAGCTAATCTTTGTCAACATGTGTTTATTAACAGAATCAAGAACATTCATATGGTTAACACCTGCCACTGTACATGTTTAATAATAATTAAATCCTGACCAGTAATAATTTCTAATGAGCAAAGCTTGTGACATGCTTTTTAAAACAATAATTGTAAGAATATAGAGCACCCTTATTCTGTTGTCTCTGAGTTTAGACCTTAGGAACAGTTCTGAGCATGCTCAAACACACGTCATGATCAGAATGTGTCCATGTAAACAGGAATCAGAATGATTTCAATCAAACTGATCAGCAGGACACAACATCAAGTCAGTGTTCATAATATGATAACAGCCAAACAATTCATGCCCTAACTTCAGTGTTTCATGATAAAAAGTGTATCAGTAGCATCAACGTAAGAGTTCAGAGAAGCACGGAAGCACGCAGAAGCGAATATGAAGCAGAGTCACTGTGTGAACGACGACAGCAGCGGAGAAAGAGAGCTGCAGCATTTCAATCTGAGGATCCAACAGAAGTGAGAGATGGCTTCTTGGATGTGTGAGAGACCCTGTGGTGATTTTTTTGGAGCAGATGTTCTACAGAGATTTGATGATGTGCAGTGAAAATAACACTTCAAATGTCCAGACACACATTGGAGTTTGTGTTACTCTCATCATAATCAGTGGTTGTTTTATCCGTCCTGTCAAGTCTCTCTTTTCCTGGTTTGCACCAGTTGCACAGGATGATGTCATCAGCCCTCCCCACTGAGCATACTCAGACTTTTTGCAGATAAAATGCGAGGAAATCACCAGGCTAAAGTCTGTGTGAAAAACTAGGCCATTTGTGATCTCGCATACGGGTAATGTTGGGTCGTTTCAGGGTTTCTTTGCAAGTGTGAATGTGAGAGAGTTGGCTGGTCTTCTTTATACAACAGGAGGATGGAACATTGGTACATCCGTCTCTTTGAGGCCAGACTACGTGAAGTGCCCACTCATTTATGTTCTGTACTGACACCAAAGACTGTCAGTGGCTGTAGCCCTGGGTCTCTGGGATATATTCTGTTTGTTGTTTTTCAAACTCTCTGTTTCTGGAAAAATAACAATAAATCATCTTGGTGTGACTTGAAGTATACGCTTAACCCCAAGCGTTGTATTAGTTTAGAGGACTTTAAAAACAGTTAAAGATCATACAACCAGTGTGTGCACATGTTTTCTGCCTGTGTGATGAAATATTTGTCTGTTAAAATATATGGTTTATTTCTGAGAACTTTTATGCTGCTAAGATCTTTGTATCTCAATGGGAACACAAATAAAGGTTAAGTAACATAAAATATTAGAGAGGTTGCATATCTCATCATCTTGTCATGTGAATTGTATAGCCTCACCTTTTCCCAAATCTTTTAGTCAAAGATAAATCATTCCCGATGATATTTAATGTCTGCAGCAGAAAAGCACAATCTTTCCTTCCAGTAGCTCCCAGCTGATTGCCAGCCTGCATATCCCCAACTTGTAGAGCCACCTTCTTTTACAATTATCAAAACTCTGAAGTTCTTTAAATTAAAGTGCGCTGCCTTACATTCTCTAAAACATTCCTCATGGATTACGTCAACATTTTTTTTTACCAAAAGGGGGTTAATTTGTGCCATTTTGGGAACTAGCTTTGGCAAAACATCCCACCAAACATTCATGATTCTAGTTTACTGGAGCTGTCATGTCAAACTTTTTTTTGCAATATAATATTTTTGGTATTTATGCTAAAGCTCCTTCCTAAATCTGATCGACTGGGGTGCTAAATGCAGAGTGGTAATGCCTGTGCATTTCATGTGCTGTAGACGTTGTCCTTGTCGAGCCTGGGGCCTCTTTGCACGTTGTTTCCCTTTCTTCATTGCTCCTTTCTGGGTCTATCTACTGTCCTGTTCTCTAAAATAAGAACTTAAAAGCCCCCTGAAATAATTTTGAGAAAACAATAGAACCAAAAGGGCCAAAATGTGAATTCACTTCTCGGTTAGGACTTACTACTGCAGTGTTCTGCAGGTTTGACACCATTCTCCCTATTAAAAGTGATCATACTATTAAATTGACTGTGAAAGTGCAAATACAGGGTCACAGAATCACAGACTGCTGCTTGAAAAGAAGGTTACAACCATTTTTGCCCTCATGTACCAGGTGGAAGTTAACTGCTTGTACTTACGGCACAGTTTTTTTAAATCCAATATGTGCTTTGAAAATTATTAAGGTAAAATTTATAAGGAGCGAGAGCTTTGAAAAAGAGCTGCATGTGCACCAGCTGACAGCTCAATCGTTCCCTTTATCCAGTTAAAATCAAAGAGGAGAGGTAGAGAGCAAGCATGCAGCACATCATGTACAGAACATAAAGGCTCAGAGCAGAGTGTTCTCACTGTGGAGTGGGGATCCAAGGACTTTATTATGGAAGGCAAAGAAACAAACAGGATTTCCTCTTTCAATAATGTATCTCTACATGCATGGAGCAGCGGACTTCTCAGGGGAGACAATTGTTTCATTCTTTGCATACACCATGCCTGTCATGGACTTGTTTTCTTTCAGATGCAGTCGTATTATCTGCTGCAGCGTACTGACAGGAAGGAGGAAAAATCTCTGAATCCATTATAGGACGACTCTTATGTAGCCTGTCAACACATTATGGGGAGAGTGCAGCGGTGCATCAACCTATTTACACCAATGACAGCAATTTAATAGCTCTTTGCAGAAGCGGGAAGAGGAAAATAGAAAAACAGAGGGCAATCTGTGCAGTTTTGATGTCACACTGGAAATAATGATTCAAGAATGAATTTGGAAGTGGTTTTAGCTGAAAGTTCTCTGTTATTAAATCATCAAAATCTATTTATGAGCCAAGCACACACCTTGTTTCTGCAGCGCAGTCAGTGTTTTATTGCTCCTAGTCTTTGCATGTCCGTCTGAATTATCAGCACATAATAGAGGGCTTAGACAGTGGTAGACAGGCAACTCACACAGTCTCTGAGGTGAAAACACTGCCAGTGTTGATGGATATTTGTCATCTGAATATTGCATACAACAGAATTTCTGGGTCAAAAAGATCTCATTCTTTTATACACAGGCCTTTTTTTTACAGCATCTGAGGTGGTTTTCACATCTACAGCTCGGTTGCTTTATTTTTAATTTAAATGCTAAAAATGGGCTTTTTATTTTGGATCATTTCATGTTCATGCAGTGTTTTGAAGGTCTGGCCTTAAGTCATTACGTCAGCATAAAGTAAAAGTACCACTACTTAAATGAAAATTTACTTGTTTAAAATGTATTCAGAGTAAAAGTTACCTTTTGAACGGGTTTGGGGGTTCCTTCTTCTGTGGTCTGAATAGGACAACAAGATAGAAATATTAAATTAAAGTCACTGGTTTTATGTAAAGGCAAACCTTTGATGTTAACATGTCATAATTACATATTTCAGAGATGCCTGAAGATGTATTCATAACTACTGAAATAGTGGAAGGTTTGCCTGTACTACATTCAATATCACATTTCTATTCAATGGACAGTTCAGGCAAACTGTAGTTAAACCACTTTGAGACAACTACATTGATAACATTGTTGATCATTTTGAAGACTGTTGTAGTCCTGTAAGTTGTATTCCTATTTGCCAGAGGTGGGGCCAAGTCATTGTTTTGCAAGTCTCAAGTTAGGCACAAGTCTTTGGTCTCAAGTCCCAAGTCAAGTCCAGTCTGGAGACAGGAAAGTCGAGTCCTCAAATAAAAGCAGGCAAATTGAGTCAAGTCCTGTTAAGACATATGTGGCTGTTTACAGCCAAAAACTGAGCAGTGACAGCTTCTGAGCTTAGGCATGCTGAACACCTATCTCTCACTAAGAATATAAACAACAGTCTGTTACGTAACAGTATATCCACAGATTCAACAGCTTGCCGAAAGCCATGAGTTTACATTCATGCAGCCTGCTAAATACAGGTTTTGTTGTCTACTAGCACATTTTGTGGGCTGGGAGGAAGGCCAAATACCCAAAAATGTGTTCAAAAGCCTTTAACACAAACACAGAGAAGCTGTCAGTGATGCAGAAAAGTACGAAGCCGCTTTAAAAATGATAAATAATCCTGTTTGAATAAGTTGGGCTAAATTCTAGAAAAACTCTAAGCACCCACCACCGGCAAGACTTGACCTCTGCTTACCTTTGCCACCCACAGTTACAGCTGCTTTCACCTTTGTTGGTGAACATTTGGGACCGTATTTCAACATACATCAGCTCCGTCAGGTCCAGCTGTTTTCATCTAAGGACTGGACTCCTGTTGTATGACCTGAAATCGTGTTTTGGGACAGACATCTTCCATCCCTAAGGCATGGTATCATAATGTGACCAGCTTCAGCAGCACATGGTGAAATGGCATATACGGTAAATTAGCTCTGTATTTATTGAGTGATATCACAATACATTTGTCTTACGGTCAGCAGTGCCAAGCTAAGTTAAGTCAAAGTTTCTTTAAGTTGAGAATGATATCCATGTATAACATCTACACTGGCAACATTTAAAATCTATGTACAATCAGTCAGACGACCATCAGAAATGTCACTCTACCAGCACAACGGTCGTCAGTGGCACAGTCTGATAGTGCACTTGGTCAGTAATGTTGAGGTTGCAGGTTGCATCAATGGGCATGAAAGGGCGTGATTGTGTTAGTTGATAGTGATGGACAACTGACATAGAAACTCCAACTATCAGTGGGTGAATGTGAGAGTGAATGGGTGTGAATGGGTAGATGTGACCTGTGGTGTAAAGCTGCTTTGAGTTGTCAAAGACTAGTAAAGCTCTATATAAGCTCAAGTCCATTTACAACATTTGTCTACGCTTTAAATACATGGACCTGTGTTGAACACAAAATTGAAAGTACTTTCACTAAAATGTTGATGGTTTCTCAACGTTGCTCAGTGTCAGCTGCTATAACCTGATTTGTGAAAGCAGCTTTAAGCCTTTTTTAGGCATGACGTTTCAATGAGTTTGTGAGTGTCCAAGCAGTGAACTTGACACAGAGGTCCGACAAGACTGGAAATGCACTGATTCCTTGTTGTCGCTGAAATGATAAAAGCAAATATTGATTTGCATCATGAACACATTTGATCAGCAAGTGGAGTCTGTTGCCTGGAGCATGCGCTGTATTCAATATTCCAAATGTTTCTGCTTCATGAAGCCGTGACAGTTTGTGGCCGCATGTCTGTCTGGGTGGAAAGCATAACTGAGCCTTTACACATCATTCATGGTAATCGTTTGAAGCTTAGAGTAAAATATAAAGGATAATTATCAAATTTGCTGTCTAATAGGGGTACTTTCTGTGCTCAAGTGCATCATCATTACAACAGGCTGACTGTAGTCACACCACTGTAATAGGCACACTTGTAAAACTGTGTTGTGATATAAAGCCAGATCCACATGAAATCAAAACGTCAGGAGTGTGTGTGCGTGGCTGTGTGTGCCTTGGAACGTATCCTTCACGCACACACATGAACAAAAGGTGAACTTTGCCTGTCTGTCTTCTGAGCGACCTTAAAAACAGACCTGGGTTCTTCATTATATGACCCTCTTAAGACCAGGATGTTGTGCTCACTTAAGGACCATAAAAACTGAACTAAAAGTTAACTTTGCCCGTCTCCAGCATGACCGCTCTCACCATATCTCAATGACCTTTGAACCCAGGGCCTTCACCTCAAGGAGCCCTCTTCATGCATGAACAGTGATGTCAGATGTGCTCTGATGTCTAAGCTGATGTTTAACTGTCTGTAAATGTTTCATAATTTGTGCATGGCTTATATCTTACTTTAGTAGTTAGAATTACTCTGTATAATCAAAGTATTAGTACCAGTTGCTTTATTTGAATCATGGACTGGATTAAAAATTGGTTTCTCATGTTAGGCTGTATCAGAAGTGACCAGACTTTATATCAAACTCAATCAGACTAAAAGTATTAGATTAAGAATGTGTTTCAATCTTAAATGATGTCTTTTATCATGTATTATTTAAACAAGTTTGCATTTCATGCAGTCTCTCAGTTTCTCTCATCTGTGCCTGATCCAGGTTTCATTTCAAGACTCTGATGATTTTTATAAGAATGTTTGAGTTGTTTTGATTAGTGAACCAGTGTTTATAACCTGTTAGTTTATATTTACAGCTAAATAACAGTTTGATGGATTGAGCTGCTAAAAGTATCAAGAAATTAAACTATCCTTTTTTTTCTGATTAAATAATCCTTAAGGAGGAGGATCGAGATGCCTTGACCCATCCTCCTTTGCGTTCATTCTCCTCCTGCATCCTCCTCAGTTTCCACCCCCTTAGGAGGTGATTAAAAGTCCTCCTCAGGTCAGAAACTTTGTCTTGACTCCATGGCTCTCCTCCTGTTTTGACCGTCTCCTCTGGAGCCATTACCCCCCCCACTCCTCTTCCTATCAGTTCTCCTACACGTGTAACTTAAGTTTCTTCTTTCAACTTTGCAACAATTTTTCTTAACCTTAAAGTTAATTTGCCAAGAATACTTTTTCTTTAAGCAACATTTTCTTTTGAGAAAGATCATCATTTTTCCTCTTTACCCTCATTTTTCTTTTTGATGGACTGAAACCAGTTATCAAAGCTGATGTTTGGTCAAGTCAACTTTTGCCAGAACTTCTCGGAGCCAGCCACTTCTTCATCACAACATAAAGGCGACATCCTGCCCTGCCGGTACACCAAAGACAGATACGAGCCTCGCTACCTTTGGGCCAGCAGCTGTTTCATGGCAGCCTCAACTGCAGGAAGAAATCTTCTGCCAACTTTGCCAGCACCAGCCTGGACCGTGTGGAGCGAATGACGACAGAGCAACCAGCATTCAGTAAGATGTTTTAGTTGGCACGGTAGAGACTAGAAGTCAGATGAATCACGCTCTGTTAGATACATTATCTCAAAATATAAGAACCTAAATTAACCTCCATTTTGGTCCCTTTTTATCATCTCTGTTTTATTTTCACTAAACAACTCTTCGATATTGAAAATCAGGTTTTCGCTCATTTCCATCAAACTAGAATTCAGTCAATAAATCTGTTTTATCAGTTCATATTACTGCATTGCCTTTTATCTGTTATTATTATTTTCTTTATCAATTATTCATTTTGTGTGCCATTTATCCTTGTCATTTTGTCCTGTCTTTTATTAAAATTCATATAAATCAAGAGATAATCTTTGGATGATTTATTCAGGTGTACACTCAGAGAGAATTCACTGACTTTAGATAAGATTGATTTATTTGATTTATCTGATAGGAAGGTGGTGCCCTAATTAACAAGTGCAATTTAGTTATTAAATGAATATTAATTTCTTAAATTAATGTCCATTAATATCTAGTAAATTACAACCTATGCAAGACAATTTAAACATGAAACAACTGCTTGATATCCAAAACAGCTAATCCACTGGCATCAACTAAATGCATTGAGACATGGTCAAGACGACCTCCTGAAGTTCAACCGGAGCACCAGAATGGTGAGGAAAGGTGATTTAAGTGACATGGACAGTGGTATGACTGTTGTTGCCAGAATAGCTTCTGCAGTGCCAGAGCTGATCTTTGTCACTGGAGCCTATCTTCAGTTTAGTGCCACGTACCTCATACAGCCACTTCAAAATCCTGAACAGTCTCTTCAAACTGTTAGCCTCTTTTCCTAAATTGTACTACCTGTGACTGAATCTTTCCCGTGTCAATTAAAAGTGAGTGGACCACCTCTTCTAGGTGATCTGAGCTCAGTTCTTTTGCCTTTAACCTTACTGACATGCTGCTGTGAATGGATGAGGTCTGTAACTTCACCCAAAGACCAGAAAAAGAGGAAAGCATGAAAAAGTATATAGCACATGGTCTTCTTTACAGTTTAATTTAAGTACGAAAAATAACTAATAAAAAGCACTTACAGTAAATAAATGAATATTTTGTCTGACATCATTATTCTTATTATAATTATCATTGATCTTTGGGTGTCCATCTGGGAGCACAGCAGGAAAGAGTCTAGGTCTGAGTTGGTCAGTCAGTGTTTGGACTTTATCTAATCTTCTGAGCTCTGAGACCCAGCAGTTCACACAGCAACAGTTGGTCCAAAGCCTCTGAATCATTCATCTGTTGTTTGAAGGCTGTAGCTTCTCTATTGTGTCTGATAAAAACACAGAACAGCCTCTGCAGCTCAGTCTACATGTATGCAGAGGCTCTTACAAGAAAGGAACAAGCTCCTATATCAGACATCTAATTCTACATGCATACACGGAACTGCTGATCCCGCCATTCTCGTTCAGTCGCACCAGCAAATCATGGTTTGAAAATGTCAGAGGGTCATTATCGAATTGAAACGTGGTCCATTTTAAATCCCTCTGCTTTAACAAGCTGATTACTGGTGTCATTTGTGCCCTGTATAATTACCTCCCCGTCAAGCAGGCGGCTCCCTCCCTCACATTTCACTTTTATTATGATGTTGTTCTTTCATCTCTTCCCTCTCGGCATGGCCTTATGAAAGATTAAGGCCAAAATAATTCCTCGGTCGGCCGACTTTGCAAATTGGTCATGTCACCGAGCACCTCTGACGCTCCTGAGTCAGCAGAAGGATATGTGGCGACACAGAGGCGACTTATAACCTGCCTAGCCCAAGTTTCCAATTATGAATCAATGTCGAGCTCTTTGTAGCCATGGAGGCTCACAAACTGCTTCTGAAGGATGCAATTATATGCTCTCGGTATCAGCTAAGTTGACTCCATGCTCAGTAGATTACCTGAAGGAACCGGTGTTGTTCTACTGAAGCATTTATTCCCAGCAGTTCCCAAGAACTTCTGAAGTTTTTAGAGCATCGAGAGCATCTTTCTCATGCTTCACTTTGTGGGGTCTTATATGATAAAATTTGGGGACTCAATAGGAAGAGGAACCCGACCACAGGTAAGCGGAAGACGATTGTATGGTATGGAAATAGGAAAGAGTGGTTTTCACACCTAAGTCTTTTGGGAGAGGTTTTCCGTTAGAAGTTGGTGTTACTTGGTTGGCATTAACATCTGAATATACATATATATATATATATAGAGAGAGAGAGCACCCAGGACCAACAGGATGATGAGTTTTAACTTGTCAAACTTGATCAATCTCCTCGATTAAACAAAGACTCGTTTTGATTTTAGCTCAGCCTGCTGATTTCATTCCCATAATGCAGAGCGAGACTCATGGTCATAGTAACGCTGGTTTTGACTAAATATTGTAAACCCAGCCCTGCATTTCCATGTGATTTGTACCTCTCTAAAATTACTGTCTTCTGAACATGAAACAATCCAGAGCAAATTTGTGACATTATTTTCAACTGAACGAGAACAAAACCATGGAGCTGTATGTGTGAAAACCACCTAAGCATGGCTTCAATCATTTTCAAGAGCAGCAGCAAATAGGTAAGTTTTGATTGACAGCTATCAGTCACGTGAAAGCAGCCACCACTGAACACGAGGCTGATTTTGGAGCTTGTGTCAAATTTCATTTTTTGTCATTGTCAAATTCTGAGTTATGAGACATACCATAATTTTTTTTTGTCAAATCTCGCATCAGGTTTTTGATAAGATTTGGAGTCATAGGCCATTTAATTCATATCCTTTCTGCAGTTTTTGCTTGTTAGTCAAACAGCGATTGTCAATCTTTGGTCAATTCCCCACCTTGATTTTAGATTATTTGACAATAATGTGTAAACAGATTTGCAGTTATCTACTTTTGATCATATTTTGAGTTCATCAACTCTCAGTTTCAGTTCAATTTTGCATCACAGTCACAGCAAACATTTTTGGAGTTAAGTTTTGAGTCATGACACTGATCATCATTTTGACATCAGATGTTGTGTTGGGTCCATGGCCATCTAATTTTTTCAGCAAACCAAACAATGATGCCTGCCTTCAATAGTACTTCTAATTTTGCTTGAGTAGTTTTGGAAATTATGTACTATGTACCATGACATCTTCAAAGTCTCTTAAATACCTTTCTTCCTCATTCTGATCCTCTGTTTGAAAGTCAGCAGACCACCTTAACCTTGTCTACATGCCCAAATGCCTTCAGGAGTGTGTTTGTGTTTGATAAGCTACTTGCTTTAACCAGCAGTTGAATAGGTGTACCTTAGTGTACATATTTTAACAAAAAAAACCTTTTTGCATCGATTTTTCAGGGGTCTGTTTTTTTTTTCTTTTTCTTTTGTCTGAGTTGTTTGCGTGCATTTAAGCAAAGAACATCTCAGAAACACTGGTCCAAGCTGCTCTGAGAAGAAATTCCCCAAGCGATCATCCTGATGTTGGACGTTCTGTGCGCAGAACCTGTGCTGACAGCCTGAGGAACACTTTCAACATGAGGGTTGAGTCATTCAGAGCTGCAGGAAAATAAGACCATAGAAATCTGATCCCCGTCTGAACACCCTGCACAGCTACCTGCTGTTGGGACGATGACATGTTTGTCTGGATTGATGCTGGATCTCACGGTCCATGTAATGCTTCCTGATCTGCTCCTCCATGTGCGTGCCTGATTTCTGACAGATTTTGGAGGCAGGGTGAAATTGCAGACATGTTGCTTTGCGAATCACTCCTAAGTACATTTTGAGATTTTCTGGTTGCCTCTCTTGTTGGTTTGGAAAACTAAAGGCAGCCTGTTCGTCCATCTTCACATACAATGCACCACTTCCAGATTCTGACTGATGCAGAGGAATGTTCTGTCTGCATCATGTAAGACTTAAAATATTAAAATATCACAAACATGAAGACTGACTGACTTTAAAGCTTCACACCAACATACTTGTTATTTCCCTTCTCAGTTGGAGCAGATATGTTCAGGAGTGATGCAGGGAAGTTTTTTAAAACTTTACTTTTGCTTTGTTTGTACTTCAGGATGCAGCATGGTATCATTATTTACCTCTCATTCAATCTGTTAAAGTATGAAATGATTATGACTGCAGGAGAACTGAAAAAAATGACTCCTCAATCTGTTATTGTATCGCTATGTTCTATTGATCATGTGCAGACGAGTGACTAACTTGACGCATTTTGGCCCATAATTACTGCTGAGATGCATTTCTGAGCCACAAAAGGAGCCAAAAGTATCATAAATACAGATACATAGGTCACTGAGTCTATCAAATGAGTTGGATCACCTGAACAACATGACAAATGAGCACAGACCGAGCTGTACTAGCAGTCAGACAGCATGACGATCTTCTGTTACAGGGAGGCTCTGCATGCTTCAGAAAAAGAACAACCACTGCTCAATGAGGTAAACTGGTGATTTTTGCAGGGATAACGACTGCTGTTTATTTCAGATACACAAGAATACTTCTATGCACTGGAGTACACAGAGAAAAAAAACTCTGCTGATGGAGACTTGGTGGGTTTGAATCGTAAGTGCTGGAAACCTCAATGGGAACTGGAGGACATGAGAACATCCAGGTTACCTGTTGATACAGGTGTATTAACTGTGAGCCCATGTCGTCAAACTCAGTGAAATACCATGACTTTATAAAAACACTTCAGGATGTTCAGGGTCAGAGGATACCTGTGAGGATGAATGCTTTGCTCCAGACAAGGTGTTGATCAGAGCAGATTTAATGGTGTGTGGTTTGCCATACACTGGGAGACTGCTTAGACCAGAATCAGGTGTGTGCAGGTTATTGGTCTTGATTCAGACCAGGTGTGTCAAGCTGAGATTTATATGCCTCTGGTTTGCAGAGCTCTGTGCTGACTCATGGTCCCATCAGCAGAGACAATGGGTGCGTCTCATAGCTCCAAAGTTTCATCCACGCTTCCTCCACTTGCGTCGTTCACTTGCGTCTTAGTCCCGCCCACCAGAGACGCATGCCAAAGACGCAAGGAAATGAAGAGAGGAGGAAACGAGGAGATTCATTTTAAGAGAAATGAGACGTCCTCTCCTCTGGAGCGTCACATGAAGTGATGTCTTTTAGTGATGACGGCGTCACAGCTGTATATGCCGGTCCCAAGCGCACGGGAGAAACAGACTTTTTTTAATTTATTATTGTCCATGTTTGCTGTTTGTAAATGTATGTATGGTCTGGGTAGACTGCAAAAACTGAATTGCCCTTTGGGATAAATAAAGCTGTCTAATCTAATCTAATCTAAAATGTGTTTTCCTTAACAGACCTGTCTACTGTAGCAGCCTTACATTTACAGACATAAACACAAACAACACAGATAAATTATGACAGACAACAGATGTAAAACCTGGAAAGAACTGCCCATGATAGTGTTCAATATTTTCTGTGATATCAATATGTCCAGCTTAAAATTCTTTAAAGTTGAGTCAAATATTTCTTTGCACAGTGAAGAAAATCCAACAACAGAGATATGAGACACTACTGAAATTAGGTAACTGCTCACATTTTGAGGGAACATTAGGCCTACACATCGGCTGCTTTGTGTAAAATGTGGATATACTCATTACAATGACTCCCAAGAAGTTGCTACTTACACTTGAACAGCTTCTCTTGCACCATGGTGTTTACATTTCACACATGAGGGCAGCTGACGCTTTATAGCCGACTGCTGATACGTCACAAGGGGGCATGTCTGTCAGTGAAAAGACTTCCTCAAAGCCTGCACTTGTGTTTCCTCGATTATCCCTCCTCCGATCAGTCTCCTCGCTCCTCTCTCCTCTCTCCTCCGAGCGCATTTTGCGCTTTGGGATGTCCTTCAATATGGCTGGTCAGAAAGTAATTCCGGTGTCACGAAGGAGGGAGGAGAGAGGAGACTGCATTTTAGCGCATTGAGATGCACACAGTGAGCCCATCTCTGAGTGTCTTTTGTGGAGCTTAATGTGCAAAAAGCAAGTTTAAACACTTTTACACTTGTGTGTTTGGACACATAAATATTTTGAAGAAAGTGTTTAAGCAGTTGGTTGTTCAGAGGTAGCCTGTTTTGTTCCCTTTATGCCTAAAACTTGTGGTCTTTGTTTAATTTAAGGAGTATGGCTTATAAACCTCCCAAGGTCTTTGGTTTGAAGTCAGCTACATGACAGCAGTGGTTCAGGTTAATATTTTGATTGTACAATCTAACTTAAGCTTTTAGTCATTGGTTAGTTGTCATCTATTTGTGTTTCTTTCCCCATCCCCATTCATGGTTCTAGTAGTTATTCCTCATCCTCACCAGCAGCTGATGTTCTGTCATGTAGACTGTGCAGCTGATGTCATGTAGATCCTCTCTGCTGTAATGAACATTTATTCTTACAGACCCAAATCAAAGAGCAGAATGAAAGTTTATCTCAAGAGTAAATATTTGGCTTAAACTGATTCCTTACTTTATGAAGACACAGCCATGATTTTGATAAGTTCACTTGACGATTATTAGCATTAGTGTTAGCCCACAAGGTGTTTCTGCTCCAGATGACAGTTTCAGCTTCATAACATTACTCACAGTGATATGAAACTGACATTTTAAGCCTTTTTAGAACAGTCCACTACACAGTAGTAAATTATGGTTGAACATGTAGGTTGAAGTTCACCACAGGAAACTTCACATTTATCTTGTACAGAGTTACATTTCTCCCATCATTGTTTTTGACATCCAGTCATAATGGAACAGGATGTGATGTGTGCAGATGGTCAGCAGAAACAAAGCCCCTAAAGGGGAGCACACAAGATTTTTAAAATCTTACCTGATTTTGAAACTTTCAGAACCTAATTTAAGGACAAAAACTGGCAGATTTATCAGAGTTGTTCTTCCATTTGCAGACGCATGCCTTATGTGGTGTCACTCGGTCCAGCTGATAGTGAAGGTGCCTTCATTGTCTGCAGACTACAGCACAGTTTAGCCAATAATTACAGTAGAGATGTGATTTAAGTGCACTTCATTAACTTAAAGTAACATAACCTAAAGGAGGTGCTGGTTTGACGAACTGGTAAGCACATCCTACACCTGAATGTGAAATACTCAGACATTGACTGATTCCCATCTGATGCCTGTTTGCTGTGTAACCTCCCCTGCTCTCTTTACCCCTTTTACAAGCCTATCCACTGTCTCTTTCACTGCTGTCCAAATAAAGGCTGAAAATGCCTCATGAAATATCAAATGGGTGAAATGGTCCTACTGGCTATGGCTGGAGTTAGGTATTAAATGCTGACATTTGCCCAATAAAGGAAAAGAGTGCAGGGACAGGCTCTAGCTCCTCAGGACCCTGAATGGGCCAAGCAGTACAGATATGTTTTGGGTGGAACTACAGATGAAAATCTGCATTGTGCTAAATCCAGCATATTTGCAACGATCTTGTGAGAACCTCAACGAAATTGTATGTTCAAAATATGCCCTGTCCCATCCAAATTACTGGTTTGATGATAATAATGTATAAATGGTTTGAACATAATGGTTTTGAAACCAACACTTTAGGATTGTTTGGTCAAGTGAGTGGTTATTAGACAAGGCTTGAATCAGCTTCCCCATATGATGATGAAATCCCTGCATCCTTGGTAAAATAATGTTGAAGATTTGACCAAGGAGAATCCTCAAGTTGTTGCCACAGTTTTTCACCACAGCTTCCTTAGATTACCAAGCCCTTCTTCATTTTTACCCAGACAGACTGGAACTAATTGATCAATCATTAAATCAACCTTTGTTTGGTTTATTTTGGTCATTTAAAATGATCTATAAAGGTTTTATCCCCCATTTTTCCCTCATCTCAACTTTTTTTAAAAACAGGTTTCTAACATTTTATGAATACTGTACTGCCCCAAACAATAAATGTGTTTGTTTTTATATTCGTTTAGTTTGCTTTTAATTGATCAGCACATTTTATACATAAACATTTCATGCAACATTCCAGCTTTTTTGTAAACAGCATAGTAGATTATGACTCTAAGTTCTCACTCCTGTATTTTTCTGACATACATTATGCAGTTATAAGCTGTTTACAAAGTTGGGTTCCAGCGGGTAAATTTCAAACATCTGAAGTTGACTTTTTTAATTGTTGCTTCTCGGTGAATGCTGAACCAGGATGAAGCACCAGAGAAGAAACATCATCCTCCATTTTCGACCACCCTCCTGTCCGCTGAGCGCCTGGAGGCTCCTCTCACCGGCTCAGACGGGACACAGATTGGCACAAACAGCTCTGAAGAGTAACAAAGCCTGTTATGCATACTGCAGCGTGCCGTCAACAGTCGTCCACACTTCTGCCACACTCCACTGACTTCTAAATTGGAGCATGAACTGAGAAATTGCTTTGGGTACAGAGAAGCGTGTGGAAAGAAGGAAAAAGCATTTGGAAGTGTGTGTGCGGTCCGATGTTTTATTCAAACCAGAGTCAAATTGGTGCAGAGATATGACGGCTTGTGTTGTTTACAAATCTTTGTCAATTTGTTAAGCTCAAAAAGAGCCTGTCAACACGCCGCCGCTCCTCCAGCAGCCCGGATCACTCTGACAGGAATTTAGACTGAATGAGTCGCTCACAGTAAGAGAGGCTTGAATCTTCATGAGCTGGCTCAGGTTTAAGTTTTGCACTTACACTGTGGACATCGTAGAGAGAGGATCAGTTAATCATGATTTAATTACAGTAGAAAACTAAGAGATGTGTTGGGAAGAGGATTCATGATTAAAGGGATGAAGATGGTTTCATATATATTAATCTTTTTTCAGGGAATACATTACAGTGAATACATTACAAAGAAAGGATATTTAATGCTTAAACTGATCAACTTTATTTTTTTGGCAAACTCACTCACTCATATTAAAGTTGATGTCTGCAACATGTTCCAAAAACTAGGAGAGAGTCAACAAAAGAAGTTTGAGGGAAGTTGAAAAACACCTTAGGTTAATTTGAAACAGGTGAGAGTCATGATTGGGAATAAACGGAGCATCCCTTAAGGTTCAATTGTTTTTACGGATTTCATCATCAAACAAAACAAAACAAAGAAGTAGACAGTGTTGGTGCAGACTGAGGCGGTGGATAACTTTTTAAATACTGACTTGTTAAACCTGCCTTTGTTACCATTCTCACTCCTCTAAGTGAATGAAGAAATGCACTCTGTGTTTCAGAGGAGAAAGTGGACAGCTGATGGAGCTTCAGGAAGTCATTACTTATGTTCTAATTAATGGAATTAGAAATGAGACTTTAAAATAACTCAAATGTGATAAATGGCATTAATTCAGTCTGCAGGCTTCAGTAAGGTGATCAATAACATTTATAGCTGGAGTGGGCAGGCTGAGGACGACTCCGTCAGCAGTTTTGAAATACTTTGCACTATTGTCTGCTCGGTGAATGATCTATACACATGTATTTATGGTGGGATGGTGAAAACATTAGTATTCCCACAGACAGATACCGCCAGGAGGATGAGAAGCGGTGCTGCTGGAGAAGTCTGCTGATGATTTATAATTGATGGAGATGCTTAAAAAATTAAATTAGAGAGAGCGGCCCTCGAGAAGGCTTTGACTGAGCGATCAATTTTCCTCAGAAGACCCTCAGATACATGTGGTATTTTACTGAAGAAACCACTGAAATCAGACCAGTTCCTTTCTTCAATAAAATAATAAAAGTGGTTTATTTTAGATGTGGGAATATTGGACTTTATTGTATTTTTTAAGACTTTCTCCCATACTGGCAACTCACAGATTCATATTTGAAACCCTGTTGGGGCCTGAGGAACAGGTTGAAACATTGCTTAAAGATACAGTTAAAAATCATGGCTCAAACCACAATTACATAAAAAGGACACAATGAATGTACTTTCATCAATCTCTGTGTGTCATAAAACACTTAAAGCACTATGCTCCACCCCCCACTTATGGACAGTGTGCATTCATTCAACCAGAGAGCACTGGGTCCTGGCGAGTAGCAAAACAGATTTGTATTAATACATTCACTGGGGCATGCACGATGGGAATGCACCGGTAGAACAACTGTGAGTTGACGCAATTTTGAACCTTCATGGAGATGCATCGTTTGTTAAATGCCTCAGTCAGTAAATCTGATCAATTCAATCATCGGCTCCATTTAGAAGTTTTCCAGCCCCAGGATTTCATGTTCTTACTTATTTTATCAGACCCACATTAATGTGCACAGTGAATATAATACACAGTATATGCTCGATGGATGGATATTGTATTTTTTTCTGGGAGTAGTGGGAGGAGCTGAGGTTTGATTTAGTGTGGAGTGTACTGAAGGTGGTGTGCACTATCAAAAGGCCGCGGGGTGTCCTCCTGACATTATTATAACTTTTTTTTGTGCTCAGTTTCTTACCACAGATAAAGTATGTTGCTGTTCAGCTGTTATACCTTGTAACATTTACACAATTGCGCTAGAGTGTTACATCTGTTGCAATTCAGAGTGCAAAATGCCTTTGGAAATGAGTAAGAGATCAATATTATAATTAAGCTACACACAAAGGCAGACATACACACTCACAGCACTACTGTCTCCCTCAGAGTCCTCCCTGTTCAGTGTTGGCAGCAAGTTTTCAGACCCCTCTAGTGATTAATTTTCAAAAAAGTGGCTAGCAACAAATCTGGTGACTTTTCCGGTGTTACTGGAAACTTTTGGAAATTGACTTGACAGCACGTGTCCTTCTGAATGAGCAGTGAGTGCTGCTGTGGGCTCCCCTCCAGTCCCAAAGCACTCAGGCGTTCACCCTCTGCATCCAGACTGCAAATGAATCACAACGCTCAGGTCTGATGCTAACAGCACTCCACAGCATGAGAAAAGTGCTTTTTTTATGACGCTTTCCCACCCTTCGCTGCAAGCCACTCACAAAGTCGGCAGCGCTGTCACTTAAAGAGCACTTTTCTTATTCTGTATGATAAAATTATCAATAAAATGAAAATAGTTTATGGATTATAAATAAACCTTATGAAGCACAGCTTGTGTTTAAAAAGGCTCCTTAAATCAGTTAACAGCTAGCGCCAGAGCAACTGGACCTGAGCGAGTGTAGAGAGCATGCACCCGCAGTCAGAGGGGGAGGGAGAGCAAGATATGTAACTCCATTTTTTACTATTTGTGGCATTTTTGCAGGTCCCATGCCCAGGTAAAGCAGGAGGGCTGGAACTGTGGCATTACTTTACTTTACTTGAAGGGGACATATTACGCAAAAATCACTTTTTTAAGGCTATTGAACACATTTTTGGGTATTTGGCCTTCCTTCCAGCTCACAACAAAACCTGTATTGAACAGGCTGCATAAATGTAAACTCATGGTATTTGGCGAGCTGTTAAGTACCTGTGAGCTGTGAATATTCTGTTGCTTAACAAGCATTTTATTTGCATAACCCCCAAATTCCACATAACGCGAAAGTGCTACGCCGCAGTCTTGAATCGTACTGGGGAGCACTTGGCTCCCACTGTAGTCTATCAGAGCAATTTCACTGCCCGTGCTCCGGCGCGTCAGCGCTGCATTGCTGGAGATTCACTTCAGGTCTATTTTCTGCGCAGCCGCTTCCAAACCTCTTAAATTCAATGTCGTTCAGAAAGCACCAGAAAGGAATTGAAAGGTGTTGAGTAACCGGTACTTTCAAAAGACAACACAATGCAAGGACTCCCGAATGTAAATTTCCTCAATATGTTGTCATTACTTCATAACCGGAGGCACAAACATCAGGTCAACAGTTGGTCAGAGGGTCCCAGAGGCAACACGACACCATGGACGAAGAAAAGTGAATTGTGGAGGTACAGAAATATATAACAATATATATGACACCAAACGTTCTTTCTACAAGGATATAGGCAGATAGAAGTGAAATAAATCATGAAGCTGTGTGCCTGGGATCAGCAAAGCGACCTTAGAGACGCCAAGTGAGGTGTTGTTTATTTCTTTTCTCAGTTTATAACATGTTTTGGTATCGTTTGACATCGCTATTCACACGAGAGCTTGTGGCTCCCCAGGGATCACCCCTCCCCCTATGGGGCTGCACGGCGAATGCGGCGCGTCGCTTTCGTGTTATGTGGAATTTGGGGGTAAGCAAGCCTCCCTGGCTTGAGTAATTTCAGTGCGAAGTGCCAGCATATTGTTTACATTCTTAGCGAGAGATCGGCGTATACCATGTCTAGACCCAAAACCTATCACTGCTTGGTTGTTGGCTATAAGCAGCCACATATATCTTCACATATAGGCTACCAGCCTTGGAGGACCAAAGGGCCAAGTGGATTAAGTTTATTGTTGAAGGGAATGAGCAGCTACAGTCGGCTAAAACTTGTATGTGTGTGCCAGTCACTTCACATTCGACTGCTTCTTCAACCTCAGTCAGTTAAACACAGGACTAGGGACTAGACTTTTCCTGAATCCGGGCTCAGTACCAACAATCCGTCGGCAAACCTGATGATGGAAATGTGAGTATTTTAATGCCATGTAGTATTTATTTTTCTCAGTGCTACAAGCTATTGCTAACAGCAGGGGGAAGTGAACCAGAGGTAACTTCACATGTTCATCAATGTTCACCTTACTTGTTGAAAGTCTGAAGGTTAAACTTCAATGTATGAGCATTCATACATTAGTCAAGAAAAGTTTAACAGTTGGCTGAATATAATCAGTCCCACTGCGGTGACTAGGCTGAGGTTAGCATGTTGTGCATTAGCCTGTGATATTTGGGGAAAAAGGAGCTTTGCTGTTACCTGGTAACCGGCATGAATCTGAGGTTTCATGCCGGTTACCTGCCGCTCGTGCAGCTGGAGCGGCAGCGTGCTCTGCTTCACTCGAGATACGCTGCAGGTCTGTCGTTAAGTCCCCGTATGTTAATATGTTGGCCGCGGCTCTGCTTTGGCTCATTAGCATACGAAGGTGACCACCCTCAAACCAGCCATTCTAAACAGAGGGCTTATGTGACGTGGAAAGAATGCAGCTGTGCTTTATTCATAGGCTTTTTGGTCCAAAGCATGTTACTAACGTTTCATGAAGACATCAAGGATCCATGTTAAACTGCAGACAAGGAGCAAAATATGGGACCTTTATTTTATTTTATTTTTTTCTCCCACGATGTTATTCCTCTCTCCTACAGTGTCCATTACAATAACATGCACATTGATAATTATACAAATTAGGTGATGGCATAATTAATTGACTTTTAGGACAGCCAATAGCTACTTTCCACAATGAGGAGTTGGCGACTCTGGCCCCTTTCACCAACATTTTGCCACTGATATATCCTTTGAAGACTGAACATATAAGGGGTTAATAATGAAGAAGACAAGACTCCAAAGCAAATCAGCCTTCATCAAGAAGTCAATCAAACCATTGCTAGAACCTACTTGCTATAATGAACATTTATGTTTGTACAGACCCAAAGTTTTTCGAACTCAAAAGACAAACCAAAAGGGCTTAATGAAAGTTAATCTTTAAAGTAAATGATTGTTTATTGGATAAAGACACAGACATGTGTTCAATGATAATTTTACCTGACACTTGCTAACTTTAGCATTCACTCACCAAGTGTTTCTGTTGCATATGATAATTTAAGCTTCATAAAATGACTCACAGAGATTTAAAACTGACATTTAAAGCCTTGTTAGAACAGTCCTCTACACAACAGTAGATAAATATGTTTGAATATGTAGGTTAAAGTTCAGCATGGGGACATTATTATTCACTCAGCGCAAATGTTCATTAGGTTACATGCTGGACGGCATCATTTTTGACATCCAGCCAAAGGGAGCGGTGTGTGACGTGATGTGCAAATGGTCCATCACTGGGTTCGAGGTGACTGAGGACTAGTTTATCTTACAGTGTTGGACATCCTCTGCAGCTGTCAAATAAGGCGTCAACTTGTTCCTCCTATTTCATCTTCATGATGTTCAGAATGGGGCTTGAACGTCACAAGGGTGTAAATATTATGGCTTGAAACAGCAGCATGAGTGATGCTGATGTACGAAGGCCATAAGCCAATGTAATTTAGAGGGTTGTTGGGTAACATCAGTGGGCTTTGTATAAATGTGACTGCTAGTGTCTACAGCCTCTTCAGCAAACCGTCAGTGTATGCAAATTCAGCTGTTACAGTGATGACTGGGCTCCATAACTAAATGGCTGTAATGTAGGTGACACATTATAGGCCCTTTTCCATGTGTTGTATTGATTCGACTCACTTATTTTTGGGTGTGACCCACTTTGTTTTCTATCACAGTGTATGCTTTCTTCATTACTATAGGCAGGGTTGTCATGGCATGGCTGTGTGAAACTGCCATGACACAACAAAGATGGGAGAAGAGATGTAGATGTTAGTTCTCAGTTTGTGGCTTTTGTCACAGTGAAGCTGGGCACACACTACAAGATAACTAGACTAATTTCTGGTCCAAATCCCCCTTCAGACCAGAGTCAGATATGGCCTGATTACTTGGTGGTCCTAAAGATTATCTTGACATAATCCTCTCAGATTAGGATCGGAACCGCCTTGGCCCCGGTCTGAAGTGAAAATACAGCATGCCCTGAAAAACAAATCGTAACCAAACTGACAAGAAGGAGCTGGACTGAAACTACATGGCCATGGATGTCCCAGGCAGCTAAATATTGGCCAATCTGGCCTCTTCTCATAGTGACAGGCTCAGAGAAGTTCCAATAGCAGCGTCATAGCTCTTGTTCTCATACACAGCTACTTCTCCCAAAAAGCTTAGACTTCAGAAACTCATCCCCCTATTGGTCCAAAACTCATAAGTTCTATCTCTGCCCTCTGACTCTCAAGTCCAGGTTCTGAATGAGCTAACTTGCTAACAGCAACAAGTAATCCCTCTCTCCATCAGTACACTCTGCTGTTTTTTTTTTTTTTGTTTTTTTTTTTTTTTTCTGATAGCCTCCAGCTGTTCTGCATCTGTGATATAAACATACTCCATCTATAAATTATAATAAAGTTTCTCCACAACCTGTACATAAAGTTTAAATTTGTTTTTGTAAAGCCATCAGCCTCAGGAAACATTCTGAGCTGATGTAAGAGATTTCAGCCTGAAGCTGTGCCCTGTAGTTTTTAGCACCAGTGCAATGTTTCATATATGTCATATGTGTTTATGTAAATAAACCCTTTATTTTTACTCTGTGACAATATCCAGAGTCTGAGGAATCTGTGTTCATGTTGTCCATCTGTCAGACAATCATCTGTCCATCTGTTCAGTCCATTCTTATGAGCTTAGTTTAGGAACACTAGAAGGGAATCTAGACAAACTCTGTACAAATGTGCACTCTGAGCCAAACATCAATCCATGTGGGCCATATCATCCTATCATGTGCCAGGCCAAGTGTTTTGGCATGAAGTGCCTGTGTCTTCTCCAGTGTCTGCCTGATGCTGGTGTCATCCATGCACTCACTTAAAGAAGTAAATGATTGTGCACTCCTGTTTGTGTCCAAGAGTGTGTTTGTTTTAAAATGAGGAGTAGTCAGGCGCAAAGCTGAAGTTTTCCTTACAGAAAATGACTGCACTTTAAGCCTGCCTACGTGGTCTAAAGTCTAAAGTATGTTTTCAGAGTGTTGCTGCTATTTTGAGGAGGTATGAGACTGATTGGCACAGACCCCCGAGTTTAAAACACACACTTTACTGACACAGAATGCACAACAACACATCTACTGTAAAATATCAGAGAAGTGGCAAGTTTTAGGTCCATAGCTGTATAGAGAGCTGAGAGACAGCCTGACTTTTTGACAGTTCTCCTCAGATATCTGTTCCTGTGTTTCCTCCAGAAACAAGAAATCACGCAAACAATTGAAATTTTTCATGATCTGCATTTCTAATATTTGCACACATACAATGTCATTTGTTCATCTCTTGTCACTAAACACCCTTTCAGAAAAAAAAAATAAAATCATCTTCCAGACTTCCCACATCAATGGACAGTGCAACCACCCGCAAGGATCAGGTCAGCAGGTAGCTGAGGAGACTTCACTCCAGAAAGGCCCAGAAAGGATGTGTCCAAAGATGCTAAAGGACTGCTCTGCTCAACTAGGGGAGTCATTTCAGCATGTGTTAAACCTAAGCTTGCGGCTGGGGAGGGGTCCCAAGCTCTGGAAAATTTTGTGTACTGTTTTGGTCCCCCAAGAGGAAATTGCTGGACTGAACTGAACTGCTGCTCTATCTCATCAAAACAAGATCCACCACAATTTTGTGTATCAGGCAAAAGTGGGTGTTGAAGATGCCGCCTTCTTTCCGCTACACAAAGCTTTCTATCACGTGGACATGGGGAGCAGCCTGGTGAGAATAATGTTTTTTAATTTCTTAAGTGCCTTTAACACCATTCAGCCCTCCTACCAAGAGACAAGCTGACAGAGATGAGGGTGGAGTCACACCTTGTGAGGTGGATTTTAGACTTCCTCATAGAGAGACCGTAGTATGTCAGGCTGATGGACTGCAGCTCTGACACCGTGGTCTGCAGCACCACAGGGAACTGTGCTCTCCCCTGTCCTGTTCACCCTCAAACCTCTGACTTCCAGCAGTCTGAGCTCTGCGTCATGCAGAAATTTTGAATATCATTATGCGTGGCAGGACTTAGTGGAAACACATCACAAGTGACTTCTGGTGTCCCAGAAGTGGACACTCAAAGAACTGCTGTGAAAATCTACTCAAACCTAAGTGTTTTGTCCTAACAAGAACATCCTTTTCTCATCTAAAAATTAGCTCTGGAGGACTCTGGAATAATACTCTGATAGGCCTAGCCTGCATCTGTTGTAGGCCTGGCCCACGTCTTTGTAGGCCTAGCCTACGTCTTTGGCCAAAAGGAGAGAAGGGATGATACAGCAGACCAGTGCGTGGTTCAGTTAGTTCTCTCAGTTTATTCAGGAAAACACAAGCTTTTATACACTGTGACAAACAGTGATTTGTTAGAGACTTTTGTCCTTCTCCCTGCCCCTACATGTTGAATATATGACCAGAGTTTATCAATGACTTACTCAGAAAAACACATGTGGACCATATGCCCATGATTCAGTAATTCAACCTATCAATGAATTCCTGAGACACACAGTAAAGTATATGCCCAGAGTTCAACTGTTCAATCTAAGAGCAGAGCTTTTTTAATATTCTTTATACCAGCCTCATGACTGACACTTTATGAAAGCCTGATCTGAACACTAACATGTACGAGCAGGTAGTGCACGTGCCTCACAGCAAAAAGGTTACTGGTTCAACCCCAGCATCTGCCAGGGCTTTTCTGTCTGTAATCTCCTTGTTTTCCACGAGCATGCATTCTGTCAGTATTTTGGCCTCCTCCCACTGACCAAAAACATGCTCATTACATTGACTGGTGACTCCATATTGGGTGAAGGGACGGTTGCCTGTCTCTCTACGTGGCCATGCGATCAGCTGGTGACTGGTTCAGGGTGTAACTCACCTCTATCCCGATGTCCCTAAAAGGGGTATGTGGCAAAGATGATGGATGGATGGAGGAACACTGTCAATTTTCACTTTCTAATAACCCGCTTTAATTCATGTTTATTTATATAGCAAATTAAGCTCCAAACCTTGCTACCTGTGTTATCCAAAGTATGCTGCAGAACATGCTCCTCCACCATGAAAGAGTTCTGGTGTCGACCATCCTCACAAAAACCACCCCAGCCCTTCTTGTTGACCCACCACTGTACTTTTACAGACAAACAATTCAATACCTTGCAGGGCTAAACAAGTTTTGCTAATTTATAATGCCAGTAGCTGACCAAGAAAATATTATAAAAAGTAAAACAGTCTGTATGAGTGGTTTCTGTTTCCTGTGAATTGTCCTGCTGCAAAGGTGAAATAGATTTCCCCCGCCCGCCCTTGAGACGACTGCATTATGCTGTGATTGAAAAGATGTTTCAATAGGATGAAATGCAAACTAAAACCAGGATGAACAAGAAAAGGAAAGAGTCTCTCATCATCTCTGTTTCCATGGTAACCAGAGGTTTTAAACACACATTTATCAGGATGCATTGATAAACATGCCTTGGGGTTTTTCCAGGCCTTAACTGAATTACTGAGTGCATTAGGAGTTTGGTATACATTTCAGATAAAACACTCTCCAAATATTGTGAATCATCCACGCTCGGTTGAGCATCAAGATAAAAAGCAGTCAGTCCTGATAAAGAAGCAACATTATGAGAGTAGCAGAAAATACAGAGTGTCAGATTAAGAGCATTACATGGCAGTCTTACAGCAACTCCACAGTCCACAGAGTGATGGAGCTGCACCTGAAGGACCACCTGCTGGAGTTCAAGCTCTGGGCAGAAGACATCAGACTCCTGGTGGGTACCAACAAACACTTCATACAGGATCAGTGAAAAGGAGAGATGAAAGACGGGCAGAAAGCTTTTTCCTACAGGGACGCTCAAACAGAGGAGACGAGGAGGAGGAATTGCAGGCTGGACGAGGCCCAGTCAATGAGTTTCTCTGCAGCTTTGAACAAGACAGGGCCAAAGGGATTACGCCGATCTGTCTACAGTTTCCCACTGAAAAAGACTTTATGTGAGTTCATGATGGCTATTTTGCTCTTGGCAATTAAGAGATAGACAAGAGCTAACAGAGCTGCAGTCTCCTCAGTGGATGAGAGCAAACAACAGTCTGTTCACTGTATATGATCATGTTTGTGCTCACATTGATCAGTGGGGTGGGGGCTGTTTGCAGGCCTTTCCATGCAGCTGTGTAGAGCCGTTAGATATTACCTACTTATAATCAGAAACCCAGATGTAGGAAGCTTTGCAGAACAAGCTAACATGGGATGTGCTCCACCGATTGGGCTAAAACAGTGCTAAACAAAAGGAAATGGCACTATAGCAAGACTTTTCAATGTGCTCACCATATCAGGAAGTATCTGAATAGTAAGTTCTGATTATGTTTAGTCAGTATGTTCAGACAGAGATCTGTGGCTAACTAAAAATCAGAAAAGCCTGGTAGAAAATGGGTGCCTGCTTGAGGATTCTTGTTTTAAAATCAATCCAACTTTATCAACACGAACTTTTCAAACATTTTAAGTTTCTCAGGTCAGGGTAGATTATTTTAGAGAACCAACAGCCTTTTGTGTCCTCGTGTATTTGATCGAAAAAGTCTGCTTTTACAGGTAGCTGCTCATAGTATAAGAGTAAATTTCTCATTGGAGTTTAGGAAAGAGTTGAGGAGGCCGAGGCGCTCTAACTTCTCATGCTCACAAACAGGATCGAAGACACAAAGGAATCTTTTTATTTATTGAAAAGGAAGCCGTCTTTGGTGCATAACAGCCTGAAAACACACACACACACACCTGTTAGCTTTGTCATTCAGCCCGAATGTGTATTGATCTGAGGCAGGGTGGTTCTGACGCTCACAAATGGAGAGCACAGGATTGATTTTGTGCCTCTGGTTTGATGGAGAAATGTACATTAGAGAGACCAGAGGAAGGTGTTCAGAGTGGACGAGGAACTTAATATGAAGAAGTGATACTATCTGGTCAAACAGAGAAAAAAGAGACTGTTGCTGTGATGCTGAGAGGGAACAAAAGAACAGGAGCGAAGTTTGTCATGGCATGGTTCTATAAAAGTCAGCATATTTACATTCGCAGTTAAATCAAGCTAAAGCTGAAGCTAAATTTGTGGACTTATGTCATCGTCCCAAAACTTATGTGCCAGAGTAGAAAAGTGGCACAGGGATGATGTATATTTGTAGGCCAGCAAAGAAGTTTGCATTGCTCTACCCTACTAGAAGCCACTGTGTTTTGGATCATTTCTGATAATAAGCTCTGTAGCGACCACTATATCATGAAACTTGCATGATCTGTTCTCACTGATAATCTTTACAAGGAAACCTACCATCATTATTTTAAGGCTTAAACATAATCATTGAGAATAAAAAACATTTATTCGACCACTACGGAAGTAAAACATAGTGTTTGACTTAGAAGTGACTACAATATTTCAAGTGTAAAACATCTTGTTGTGGCCTCTTGATTAAAAATTTACTCTTAATCAAATGTCCTGATCAAGTTGGACCTCATGGATGAGGTAGTAGAGTATGAATGATTGATAAAAAAAAGAAAAGAAAAGAAAAAAAAAGATCAAAAACGCTTGCAGTTGGGTCCCCAGATACTTTTGTGGTCCTTGTTAGCAGTCCACTGTCAACCATCATATTAAACACACAACAAGGCATAGTTTCAGGTTTGGGATCCAGGAAGTGCTAAATGCTAACTCAATTTCACGTTGTAGGACTTGTTACTGCTTCACTCTATTCAGTTTCTGATTCAAAAATAACTCACTCTGTTACAGTAGGTGGTCATTCTCCTTCTTTTTGTTTGTTACTTTTGGACCTTGATTGGGTTGTCCTTGCCAGCATCCGTTTAACCAGTCCAGTCAGGTGGTCCAGCTTATGGCTGGGCCTTAAAGACCCCATGTTCTGCTTTATCAAGTTTTTAAGCCCTTTAGTGTCTTTTACATGTCTCCTTCACACAACACAAAAAGTCTGCAGCAGCTGGACTTCTCTATACCCCTGTGTATAATGCTAGCAGCTGCCTAAAATGGCTGTTCCTCGTCCGATCAAAATTGAACTACCAATGTGATGTCATGCCCTTTAGGAGACAGGAGCTCCAACAGAGGGTGTCAGGCAGAATGAGAACAGAGGTGGATCAGTATGTGAAAACCAGACTTTTTTCACATAAGGGATTGTGAACATAGTCTTAAGCTGCGTTCACACAGATGACTCAAAGGGCGACTGATATCACGTCGTCCACCCCAGTAGTGTTGCCTGTCCATAAATAGCTCATTCTGGTCACCGTCGCAATCATATCATATCATCGTATAATAGGATGTATTAGCTTACATTATTCCAACTGTATCCTTTTCACTCACCGACCAACCACAAAACACTGCAGCTGATGACCCTGCAGCAGCATCGTCTGTGAGTTCTCTGCGGTCTGTCTAGGTGGAACTAATGTACTCGCTAACTAATGTTCCCACACGGACATGAATGTCACTCTGTGAACAGGAATAAAAATAGTCTGTCACTGGAACCATCACACACCCACACAACGCTGATTGGCTGTTGCGGCACAGCCACACACAATATCACCAGAAGAGTTAAAATTTTTCAACTTTGGCAACTGAATAACGCAGTCGCCCAGAGCACATCCGTCGCATCGTGGGAGGGTTAACCCCGCCCCATCGTGGCTGTACATTGACTTTACATGTAGAGTGGTTGCAAAGTCGTGTTCGGTGTGAGGGCAGCTTAACAATGATCAAAATATATGAATACATAAATCTGAGTTGAGGTAAAAATATGGTCTCTTGAAGGGGCTGGGCCCACTGACTTGTGCAGTTGGCCCAACCCAAAAGACTTTGATTTAACAGTCTGTCCTCTGTCATACTTTATTGATTCATCACTGGTCTCTGGATTCTATTCAATACCTGAAGTAGAGTTCTTTCCCAGAAAACATGCAAGGACATGATATCGTTATGTCATGTGTTGTTTAGACCAATCAAGTGAGGGAGCATGTGTGACGTCATTAGACTCTGCTATGGAGCTGAAGGAGAAGACCAAAGTGGAACAACAAGGTGAACAAGACACCATTCAAGGATTTATGATCATCTTACCCTTCCTCATCCACAAGGAAAGACACCACCCTGCTGACAGTGTAGTTTAGTTTTATTTATTTAGGATTACACTTTGTCAGTGTTGACAGGAGTTTGTGCTAAAAGCCTCAGTCTGCTGTGATTGACTCTATTTTTTTTTTTTTTTTAAACCACAAAAACATAGATTCTGTTGATATAAAGTCACAGCAGCTCAAAACACCTCTCTCTCTCTCTCTCTCTCTTTTTCTTTAACAATGCATGAAAGGGGAGGTTGAGAAATATTAAAGAACAATGTGTTATGATGTAATTCTTGTATCCTTTTTATTCAAAGACAGAAAATAATCAGCAGAATAGTTTTTGTGTTAAGCTTGTGTCAATTAACACCTCAACATAAGACTCAGTGCTTTGCAGGTGAAATAAAGGCTATCTCTACATGTAGAGTAGGCTGAAAATTTCAGAGAAAAATTGAGCAGATTCTTTTAAAACGTAAAAACACATCTGAAAGGACAGAAAACAGTTGTAACTTATGATAATGACAGGCTCGCAGCCTTTCATATGCTGCCCTCAAATTAGAACTCATAACCCTGTGAACCTGTGATCTCAACGCTTTAAGAAAAGTTTCACTTGTGAAGTCATAAATATCACATGAAGGGAAATTAAAATAAACTCATTTCGTAAACACGCTTAACATGAACCTACTTAGAGATATCAATTTAGGCTGGAGATATACTGTATGTGCTGATCACTTTGTGGATGAATGCCTGAAAGCCCCAACATCACCCATGCATCATTTCAGCGTATCAGTTGTTCATGTCATCCATAGTAAACACGTCGATGTGAGCTGCAGAAAACACGTGACCTGCAGGATCAGTGTAGGGACAGAGAAGAATTGACAGTCAACACAGCAGCAGAAAAGAGATGTTAAGTCTTGCAGACAAACTGAAAAATCAAGTCCATATTTCTCTACATATGAATAGTGTGTTTTTAAAACTGCACAACCGTCACTGTTAATCTTGCTGTTGACAGATAGGTTTTGCTGTAGAAGGAGGTAAAACTAATGGAAAAAACTTTGGTGTATTGATTAAGCCGGTGACCAAGTAAATTGGTGACTGTACTCAGTCAGGCTTTGTTTGTATTGGCACAGTTTGTTTAGTTGTACTTTCATAAATGCAAAGTGCTCATGCATACAAATTGATTATAGTGATAAAATACTTCACAATGAGGTATTCAGGAGGACTCTGTCTCCTCTGGTGCTGTAATTACATTATCTACAATCACCGGTGAAAGTCAACAGCTAACACAGTCTCTTTTTTTTTACTCTCAGAAATTAGCATAATTCTCACCATGTTTGCAGTTTACTTCCCAGGAAGTATATATGCGGGAGCACTAAAGGCTTGAGGCAGATGCAAAAACATACATTAGGAAGAATAGTAACTCCAGACCTCCCCTGGGTCTGTGTCTGTTGTGTTGTTACACTAAGATTTGACGCTGAGCCCCATCAACGCCCATCGGCTGCACTTTCAGTGCCCTGAACCGCCTGGGCAGCAGGGGCTGACTGACAGGGTGCAAGTAACATCCCTCAGAGATTTTAGTCCATATTGACATTGGAGCATGACACAGTTGCTTCAGTTTTGTCTGCTGCACATCCATGATGAGAATCTCCCGTTCCAACAAATCCTCAAGGTGCTCTGTTGAATTGGGATCTGGTGACTGTAGAGGCCACTGGAGTACAGTGAACTCACTGTCATATTGAAGAAATCAGTTTGAGATGACACAAGCTTTGTGACATGAGGCGTTATCCCTCTGGAAGTATCCATCAGAAGATGGTCCACTGTGGTCATAAAAGGATGGACATGGTAAGCAACAATACTCAGGTAGGCTGTGGGGTTTAGACCATGCTCAGTTGGTACTAAGGGGCCCAAAATGTGTCAAAAAATGTCCCCCACACTATCACACCACCAGCAGCCTGAATCATTGAAACAAGACAGGATGGATCCATGCCTTCCTGATGTTTGGACCAAATTCTGGCCATACCATCTGAATGTGGCAGAAGAATCCAGACTCATCAGATCAGGAGACATTTATACAATCTTAACATGTATATTTGAGCCTTTGTAAAGTGTGTGCTTCGAGATTCAGTTTCTTGTGCATTTAGAGATGGTCTTTTGCATTACTTGGTTGTAACAAATACTTATTTGAGTTACTGTCGTCTTTCTATCATCTCAAACCACTCTGACCTCTGGCATCAACAAGGCATCTTCACCCACTGAACTGCTGCTCTCGATATTTTTCATTTTTTGTGTCATTCTCTGTAAACCCTTGTGATTGATGTGCATGAACACTAAATCAGCAGTATCTGAACTTGTCAGAACCACCTGTCTGGAACCAACAACTGGGCCACGTTCAAAGTCCCCTAAAGCATCTTTCTTCTCCATTCTGTTGCTCTGTTTTTACTCAGTTGCACATCTTGACCATGTGTCTACTTGACTAAATATATGGTGTTTCTGCCTTGTGACTGGTGGATTAACTCTTTGCATTGTGAACAGCTGAACTGTCTAGCTGAAAAAGTGGTCAGTAAGTGTTTAAGCTACATTTCATCTGTTTTTTTTGTATGATTTTCTTAATGATCCCATATTTTGCTCCTTTTCTGTAGTTTAACATGGATCCTTGATGTCTTCATGAAACGCTAGTAACATGCTTTGGTCCAAAAAGCCTATGAATCAAGCACAGCAGCATTCTTTCCACGCTTACATAACCCCTCTGTTCAGAACGCCTTGTTTTGAAGGCAGTCGCCTTCATATGCTAACACGCAAACCGTTAATTTGTGCCGGTTACCAGATAACAGTGAAGCTCGTTTCCCCCAAACATCACAGACTAACGCATAACATGCTAACTGCAGTGGGACAGCCGCAACTTGGCCTACTTTCCGGGCTAATGTTGGCCCAAATGGAGGGGTAAGAGGGTGGGTAAAGGGCTGATTATATTCAGCCAACTGTTAAACTTCTTTACCTGAACACACACGAGCCTTTAATTCATGCCAGTTACTAGATAACAGTGAATGTTCCCCCAAACATCATGCTAACACACAACATGCTAACCTTGGCCTAGTCACCACAGTGGAAAACTGCCACGACTTAGCCTACCTTAAGGGTTAACGTTAGTCGAAACAGAGAGGTAATGGGGTGGGTAAAGGACTGATTATACTCAACCAACTATTAAACTCCTCTTGACTAATAGAGGAATGCTCATACTTTGAAGTTTATCCTTCAGACTTTCAACAAGTAATGTGAATATTGACGAACATGTGAAGTTACCTCTGGTTCATTCCCCCTGCTGTTAGCTATTAGCTCGTAGCAATGAGTAAAATAAATACTACACAGCATTAAAATACTCACATTTCCATCATCAGGTTTGGCAACAGATTGTTGGTACTGAATCTGGATTCAGGAAAAGTCTAGTTGCCAGTCCTGTGTTTAACTGATTAAAGTTGAAGAAGCAGTCAGACGAGAAGTGATTGGCACACACGTAGCCTACAGGTTTTAGCCAACTGTAGCTGCTCATTCCCTTCAAAAATATAATCATTCCACTGGGCCCTTTGGTCCTCCAAGGCTGGTAGCCTATATCTAAAGATATATGTCATGAAACACTGAACCAGGCAAAAAGTAGGACACAAATGCACGTCTCGAGAGACCAGTTGTTCAGCAGGCAAAAGACAGGTTTAATGACAGTCCAAAAGTCAGTACACAAAAAGGCAAAAGATAAGCTTCAAGTTCGAGATCCGATGAGGCAAAGAGAAGGGTCAAAAAACATGCTATGGTCTAGAAAGCTGGAGACAAGATTAGAGATCAGCTGGTACGTGATCAAGTGGCAATCAATGAACTAACATTGAAGTGAGGGTGAGCATGAGACTAAATACTGAGAATAATGAGTGACAGGGAACATGTGTGAGGAAGAGAGCCGCACGGGGGTAAGCAGGTGTGGGAAACAGAAGGAAGGCGCACAGAGGGAGACAAGAGAGGGGTGGGGCAGGACGGGAGGTGAACCTAAACAGAGGAACAGAGATTAACGCATGCAACGAGAACACTGGACAAGAAATGTGCAAATAAATAAAAAAACAACAGACCATCAGACGCAGACCGTGACAATATATGTGGCTGAAGAATGTAAACAATATGGCTGCACTTAGCACAGGAATATCTCCAGCGGGGGTGGGGGGGATACTCAGGTAGACGAATCAGGTTAGGCTTATGCAAATGAAAATGTACTGTTACATAACAGTATATCCACAGACTCAACAGCTCACCAAAAACCACAAGTTTACATTTATGCAGCCTGTTAAGTACAGGTTTTTGTTGTCTACTCTCACATGCTGTGGGCTGGAAGGAAGGTCAAATACCCAAAAGTATGTTCAAAAGCCTTAATTAAGTGATTTTTGTGAAAATGTCCCCAACAAGTTTGTTTCATTGTGTTCACATTCTTTCTTTTGTTGTTTATTTAAATCACTGACTTCTTCCATAGGTCTAGCTATTATAATTTTGATTTAAAAAAATCATTTTCTTGAGTAAATAAAAAAAATATTTTTTTTTTCTTTAAAACTGAAACCTGTGTTTTGGGCCTTACTGCTCGGCCTTATGTTGTTTAGACCTTACTCAACACTACATGTACATACACTGAGTGGTGCACCTCAAAGTGTCACAGTTAAATGATCTTACATGTGCTCCAGATATTTCAAAAACATAATATAAATGATTATGTGATCAGTGTTCTAGACAATTTCTGCAATAGTTGTACAGGAATGCTGGTGAACCAAAATGTAATCACTGCCTCTCTTCTGGCCATCATGTTCTGTGTAGCACTGTGGAGACCAACCAGACATTAGGAACAGACACTCACAGCACTTGTGAGCTGATACATAATCCCACTGCTCTTGTATTACATCCATGCATCCCTCACTTGGGTCTCAGTCCTTCCCTCCAGAGATGCGTGGAGAGCTTCAGGATTGAAGCAAAGGAAACAATGATACAAAGGAATGTATGATGGGACGTGAGATGTGCTTTATTCCAAAATGTCCCATAATGTGACAGTCTTTATTGATTTTTGACTAAAATAAAACAGCCCCCTCTGTAACACAGTGGTGAATGTTGAGCCCCTGAAGCATCCTGTGTGCTTAGAAAAATCTCCTGTGTCTCATCTATCCATGGCTGGGGAGGCCGACATGTTTTACTGAAATCATCCTGCTGTACTGTGACCATTTAATGATGTCTGTTCTTCAAGTTGGCCTGTCGCTACTGGATATTTTCATTGATCCACTGCAGTGAGCCCAAATTCAGCTTTTCATACCCACTACATGTGTGTACTGGGAGGGTGTTTTTAGAGCTTTCAGCAAAGTGCTTGATCATATCAGGTCATGAAGGCATTATGCTAAAACTCTGCAGTAACTGATAATTACCTCTGCCAAGGAGGTTGTGTTTTCGCCAGGATCCGTCTGTCTGTTTGTTTGTCTGTTAGCAAGATTATGCAAAAACTACTTTATGGATTTAGATGAAAATTTTACCAGAGGTGTGGTTTTAGTCCAAGGAAGAAATCATTACATTTTGGTGGTGATCCGCATATTTGTCTGGATGCAAAAAATTCCCAAAATATTCTGAAAATCCCATACCTTAACATTGGGCCCTGTTTGAAAACATCCTGTCTCTGACATCACTTGATGGATTCATTTCAAACTTTACAGGATAATATATATAATATAACTCTGTCATCATGTTAAATTTCATCTGGATCCGATCCAGATTGACGTCATAAAAAACATTGAAATTTATGGCAAATCCCATTCATTTCTCCTCGGCTGCTGTGAGGGTTCTGCCCCCTTTACGTCATTATGGGAATTATAGTTTATTTGAAAACTGACGTCAACGTTTTTCAAGCCCATGTCACTAGATTTCCCAGCTTCCCTTCCAATGCCAGTGGAGGAATTCTCCACATGAACAGACATGAGCGGAGACTCGGCCATCCAATTGGAGCACGTGGTGATCCGGATTTGTATCTTTTACAGGGGTTGTGGAAAAGCCACTGCTGTACCTGAGCTACTTGGCGCAGACCAGTTGCAGATATTTGTCTGTGCATGATGACAATTACACTAGCCATTTTTTTTTTCTTTTTTGGAGTAGGTCATATGCAGTACTTGTCAATGATGAGGACATTTGCTCAGCAGTCCACCTGGTGCCTTCAAGTACAGGTGTAATCTCTGGTTCCTGGCACCACTATCAGAAGAACCTCCTCACTTTCATAAATTAGTCTCTGTAAATTGTGAGATAATCCATCCATCCATCATCCATATCCCTTTCGGTCGTAGGGGCTGGATCCTATCCCAGCTGGCATTGGGCAAGAGTGGGGTGCACCCTGAACCAGTTGCCAGCCAATCACAGGGCCCCGTAGAGACACAGACAACCTTTTCCACTCACACTCATACCTAAGGACAATTTAGAGACACCAATCAACCTAATGAGCATGTTTTTGGTCTGTGGGAGGAAGGCGGAGTGCCTGGAGAGAAAGCATCATGCATGGGGTGAAAGTACACAAACAAAAGATCATCAAGATCACTGTGCAGGCGATAGAGGCAATCAACTTACACTAACATCTTCACTAAGAGAACATGCAAACTCCACACAGTAAGGCCCTCCCCAAGTCAGGGATCAAACTAGCGACTTTCTTGCTGTGAGGCACGTGCACTACCTGCTGCACCACCATCCCCATTAATATTCTTTCAAGTCTTAATGTACTGTACATTTGATGCAAAGAAAAACTGTACTAAAGAACTACATCACAAAGGGTTTTTTGCTCCTGCAAGGTATATGTTGCCAGTAAACTGCAGCTCAGTTAACGCTGCTAAATTGGTGTCTGATAGATAGATAGATAGATAGATAGATAGATAGATAGATAGATAGATAGATAGGTAAAATATTTGAACCCCTTTATTAACCTCTTGGGGGAAATCCAGGTATCCAGTAACAATAGTTTAGTTAGAGCAAATAACCATGGTAATAAGGTCATGATCCACTGCCTTTGTCCAGGGTGTTGTTCAGTCTGTTGTCTGTGGGAACAAAGGATCTCCTGAACCTCTCAGTCCTGCAGCAGTGAGATGAGTCTCCCACTGCTGCTGCTTCCCTGTCCCTTCAGGATGTTGTGGAGGGGATGGTTATTATTTGTCAAGCCGGCTTGCACTGTGCTGTCCATGTCTCTCCACCACAGTCCACAGTGAGTCCAAACTCCTGCCAAGCACAGAGCCAGCCTTCTTCTTCTGCCTCCTGGTGTTCCTATCAGTCATGCTGCCCCCCCAGCAGACTGCAGCATAGACCAGAACACTGGAGACCACTGACTGATACAGCATATTTCCCTACAGACATCGATGACCTGAGCCTCCAGAGGAAGAAGATCCGACTGTGCCCCTTTATCTGTGTTCATAGACCAGTCCAGCTTGTTGTCAAGGTGCACACCTAGTCCTTTCGGGTTTACACCCCTTCAATGACCTCCCCTATGATTGTGACTGCTGGAGCGGGGGCTTAGACTCCCTGAAGTCAGTGACCATCTTGTTGGTCTTGGTGGTATTCAGCAGGAGGCAGTTCTGAGTGCTCCAGTCACTGAAGGTCCCCGTACCCCTCTTCCTGCCCACTCTTAATCCACGCCACAATAAGAATGTCATCAGAGTACTTCTGAATGTGGCAGGACTCAGACCTGTAGTTGAAGTCCGCAGTGTACAGGGTAAACAGGAATGGAGCCAGAACCGTCCCCTGAGGAGCCCCAGTGTTGCTCCTTACTGTCACAGAAACACAACTCCCTGTCTGTCTGAGGTAGTCCATGATGCAGGACGGGAAAGAGGGATCAACCTCCATGTCCTCAAGCTTATTATGCATAGAAAAGTCCAAGGACATAATCCTCAAATACCCACCTAATACATCCAAGTTCAAGTTGGTCTTGGTGGAGCAGGTAGAGGACCGCATCATCCACTCCTAGATGTTCCTGGTATGTGAACTGCTAGGAGTCAAGTGCATGTTCTAGGAAGGGACTTCAAAAATCTTGCCAGTGATTTCTTTGGATTTTCATTATTTTCATCACTGAAGACACACAATGAGAAATATGTTACATCCATGCAACGACTCACACAATGTTAAACTACAAAATTTGATTACCGTTGCTGTTATAGAAATGTACCAGCATTTATGCTTATGCTACTGCTGTTGCCATGGACATACACTAAGAGTTCAGAAAAATTCATACACAGTGTGGTCTCAAAAGATTGACCTAGTCAAGGTTGCCAACTTCTCCATAGTGTAGAGCAGAAGGATGCATATCTTGTCCACCAGGGGGCGTTCCATAGGTGAATGACTTCATGCTATCAAAGCTATCAGTTTTTTACTCCCAGGTTACTTACTTGTTTTAGCACTATTGCACATTTATTTAGCAACAATGACAAATCCACTTTCTCTTTAAGAAATCATTAAGAAGTCAATTTAATGTAAAGCAATATGCTCAGAATCTGACTTAAATTAGGCACATATGTCTGCTCCAGTATTGTGATTCATTTTCACGTACATCATTTCATGAGGAATCCTTTTAAAGCTCTTTGCTCTCAGATATGAGACACAAATATCCTGAGTGACATTTGAAGATGAGTTGTTTTTAATCAGTGGTTTGATCATCTCCTTCGTCTTTAATGATGACAACATTAATATTTCAGACTGCATCATTTTGCTGGATAATGAAAGTGAGATGAATGAGATTAAAAGAGATTGTTGTGGAAACAAAAAGTGAAGAGAAGGATTGATCACTGAACTCAAACATAAATCTGTGAGCAGTGTTTCCCTCAGCAGATCAGAGCTCCGGCAGCTCTGACTCATGTCCTACCAGCAGATCGAGTTCCTGCAGGAAGAAGGAAACAGATACAAATGTGTTTGACATTTTGTCACTTATCGACTGGGGATTATGACTGCAGGGCAGGAAATTGAGTCTTGGGGTCTGAGGAGGGGGGTGTAGGTGAAACCTGCCTCACCGCAGGGGCACATGATGTCAGAGGCTTTCACCCTGAGGTGCGGGGAGCTCCTGCAGGCTGTTGGCTGAAGACAATTACTGGAGTCAGAATGAGTCAGAGCTTCCTGATTTACATATCAACATGCACATGTAGAAATAGAGAGGATGAACGGGATGCTTTGCTGATGAGTGCACTCACTGGCCACTTTGTTAGGTACACACACTCTTCACTAACACAAATTACAAATCAGTTCATCACATGGCTGCAACTCATTTGGGCATGTAGACATGATCAAAATGAGCATCAGAAGGCAGAAGAAAGGTGATTTCAGTAGCTTTGAGTGTGGCATGGTTGTTGTTATCAGATGGGCTGGTGTGCAACTGTCTGGACTTGCTGATCTTCACAACCACCTCCAGGTTTTACATGGAATGGTCTGAAAAAAAGAAAACATCCAGTAAGCAGCAGTTCTTTAGACCAAAATGCCTTGTTGGTCAGAGGTCAAAGGAGATTGACCTGACAGGTTTGAGATGATAAAAAGGCAACATAACTCAATTAACAACTTGTTACAACCAAGGTATGAGGGAGGCCACTTCTGAAGGCACAGCATGTCAAATCTTGGGTTACAGCAATAGGAGATCACACATGGAGACACTTTTGCCGGCCAAGATTGAGAAACTGATACTAAATTTTATAAGGGCTCAACAAAACTGGACAATCAAGAAAATGTCTGGTCTGATGAATCTGGATTTCTGCTTCCACTTTCTGATGGTAAAGTCAACATTTGGCATACGTATAAAGAAAGCATGGATCCATCCTGCACTGCATCAACACTTTTGGCTGCTAAAAGTGTGAAGGATATATTCTAGGCACACTTTGGGCCCAACTCAGCATGCCTGCCTGGGTATTGTTTCAGACCATGCCCATCCCTTTATGACCGCAGTGTACCATCTTCTGATGGAGACTTCCAGCAGCTCCGTGACACAAAAGCTGAGATCATCTCAGACTTCTTTCTTGAATGTGACACCAGATCTTAACCTAATACAGCACCTTTGAGATGTTCAGCAGACAAATCTGCAGACACAATCATGTCAATATGGACCACAATCTCTGAGGAATGTTTCCAGCACCTGGTTAAATCTGTGTCATGAATAATTAAAGCAGCTCTGAAGAGCAAAGATGGTAATACCTGGTAAAAGCCAAGTCAGTTTTTATCAATCTTAATTTGTATAGCGCCAATTCATAACAAATGTTATCTCAAGACACTTTGCAATAGAGCAGGATGAAGACAAACTCTTCATTTTATGGATTCACATATATGCAAATATATATATATACATAAAAATACACATATACATACAATATATATATGCAAATACATACATCCAACACCCAACATGAATCCATATAGCCAATCATGAATCCCTCCATCATGGCGGCAAGAAAAAACCTCTGTTTAGCAGCAGGAAATCTTGAATGTGGATCCCAGTCTCATGATGAACAGCCATCCACACAAAGCTGTGTTGGGTGTGTGGGCGAAGGAAGGGAGGTGGGCAGAGACAAGAGGACTACAGTAAGAACTAAAGTTAGAGACAGATCCATGGACCAGTCATAGACCTGTTGTCGTCATATTTGTCTCTGCTGAATGTAAATTTATTAGAGGTTAGCCTCTTGAGATGCAGCAGGAGGGTCCTCATGTCTGATCAATAATAATCATAAAAAGAGTAAGTGTGCCCAATAAAGTGGCCGGTACCTGTACAGTCTATAGTGCAGCTTGCAATGCTGATTGAGACATTTCACATCAGCTTCTCAATGAAAATAATAATTTACACATTTTCAAAGGGAGAGTAGAATATTAATATCAGAGAGGCAGAAAAAAATATTTAAATAACTTTGTTTTTCCAAAAAGTCCATGCAGAGATGCAGCAGTAAGGAAAAAACAGTGATTTATGTGTGTGCATTTAATTCCTTAGACTAAATGCATAAATAAACCAAACCACAAATAATTTATCGTACCAGTAAACATAATTTTTTAAGGCCATTTTTTAGCAGAGAACATTAATAAAACAGATGAGCGAGCTGCATGGACTCATTACACACCAAGTGCTGAAACTAAAAGTAGATATTTCTTAATGTGTGCAGAAACTGCATCTTATTTCCATTAACTACACTACTGTATACTCTGGGAAAACACTCTGTATAATAATGAAGTATAATGAGGAAGGTATGAGTTTATGCTAATCATATGATAATGAGATGGTCCTCAGTTTGTTTAGAAGAAAGAAGAGATAGAGTCGGAAAAGGACAAATAGGAGACACAGGAGGGTCAGAGCAAGCCATTATTCAAGCCAAAGTCTTATATCTGTTATTATGCAAAACTATCAATGAGAAGGTTTAAGTTAACACATTAGCATCAGTCATGTTAACAGCTGCATACAACAATACAAAAACATACCCACCTTGATGTGGACGTGGCCATTTTGTCTTAGTGGGCAAAGATAACGGCCTTATATGCCTTTGTCTCTAAAAGTACTATTTTTGGGTACATTAAAATGTTGGCGTCCACCCCCATGAAGACAATGTTCAAGCTGGTCACTGCAAACCAGTTCACAGGACTCTTCTCTGCCCTCTCTATCAGATTCTTTGGCCAATTTAGAGGTCTCATTAGGTCTATTAAGCAAGGATTTGATTTAAACTGGATTTTTTTTTTCTCCATAAAGGATCGTAGGTCTTTTCCCTCCATCTTTGGAAACACTCAGATCTGAAAGGGCGGGGAGGATAAAGGAGGCTAACATGATAGGTAAGATAACATGGTAGGTGGGCACTATCTGATAAAACTGCTACTGAACCCGTTAGCATCTATGCTACAGGAGCAGTCACTACTTGCTGGCATCTCGCTTGTAGCTCCACCTCTTCCTGATTTAATAGGATATTGATTGGCCCTTGCCTCGTTAGGCCACATTATCTTTGTAGATTGAGGCTTGGGGAGATGCATCTGACTGACAGACAGTGAATCAGGTGGACCAATCTGCACTGCAAGGTTACTGTACTGCTGGAAAACAGTGTTTCTTGTTGGTGTTTCTTCTAGAGCAATGTGTTTCTTTGTGCACCCCTGTAGCAATCTGTTAAAGCAGTCATAAATTTTTGACAGTGTCATCCCTGATCTGAATATAATGATGGATTAACTTGAAGGGTTGTTAAATAATCAACAAAATCAAATATATTCAAGAGATGTTATAGAATTCTTCATTGATTAAGATGCTGAAATGCCACTTTGCTAAAAACAGCAAACTTTGCAGTAAGAGAAACTTGAGCAAAGGGCTGGACACGTGTGGAAAATATATTTTATGCAGAGGAAGGCAGAATTATTCAAACATTAATGATAACAATAATGATATAAATAACATTTGCAGACACAAAAGGGACCAAACTGCCCAGCACCCAAGAACAAACAAGAGGAGACATTTGCATTTGAAAGAGTCATTTATTCTTAAAGTTGTACTGTAGATACTATGGAGCTTTTCCTGTCATGACTGCTCGGTTACTCAGATTGTTAGAGAGGGGCTTATAATGGAGGGAATATGAGGGGTTGGTACATTCAGGAACCATTAAGTCACCAATCAGTGCATTATGAGTGCTCAAGGTTTTAAAGACCAGAAAACAGATCTGAACTAAATACTACTGGAACAGTCCTTCTTATTCCACTTAACAAACAACAGCCTGAAACACGGGTGCAAAATGAGGCTTTATGAGGGATTTTGGTTTATATATGAAATGTTCTGGAGTCTCATTTATAAAACTGCTAACAGGATCCAGACTAAAATTATGTGTTACGCCAAAACGTCAAATTAGCGTACAATCAAAATTCTCCAGATTTATATAAGCGTGCACATGCAAAAATTCACACAATGATTTCTTTATGAGTAAGGATCCACCTGGAAATGTGTGCACATGGCTTTAGATCCTCACTCTCCCTCGATCCTCACATATAGCATGTTTGCTGCAGCAGAAAAGGTTATTAAATAAAGTTCAGATTCACACGTTTTCAATTAGGAGAGATCAGATTTTAGTGAACAGTAATTTATTTTAAAAGTTTGAATGAATGAAAATGTGAAATGTCTTTTGTGATTAGCATCTTTTTGATCTTGTGTACTTCAGGGATACTGAGACCAAATGCGAAACACTGGTGGTGGTGAGGGATATGATGAAAAGTAGATCTCTGAGCAGCTTGCCGGGACCCTGATTCAATGGACTGAAGTGCTGATGAGGCATGCAGGATGAGGTGAGGGATCAGATTTCTGAGGAGTTGGACCTGGCCACTGATGAGATGATTGGAGTGGAGGAGGGTTACAGGGCTCACACAGCATGACACCACAGAATGACTGTGGAGGAGCAAAGACATGATTTAAAGATTTGACAGCAGTGGGATGATTGGCCAGACAGGTCATGGCAGAATCTGGTTGGCTAAGGGCCCGTTTAAATGACAACAAAATCGGAGAAAAACAGAGAGTTTTCGTTGTGTTTGCACCTTCCGTTTTCATGAGAACTGTGCTCTGAGTGGCTGAATCCGCAAACTTTTGAAACCAGGGTCCAGAGTGAAAAGTTCTGAAAACGTTTTGGCATCCGCAGCGCATGCACAGCACTCTTTCAGATGAAGGTTGTGCACGCACCTAGAAACAAAATCAACAACAGCTTCAGCCGTCTACCTAGCAACATGTGTGCTACTGTGCTTGGTTTGTTATCCAGACACATTTGTTGTCCAGACAAAAAACTCCTGTGTCTTTATGGGTCCACTTGCCATTGTTGTTTGTGAAAAGTTGTCTTCACCAGAAAGCATACGGTTGTTGTAACACCGCTGTTTCACTACAAACCTACATCAGCAACTACTGGTCTGGCATGCCCGCTACGGTGTTTTCACTTGTTCTCGTGGATCCGTGTGGGCGCACATCATTTTCACATTGTCTTGAATGTGGAGCGCTTTTGAAAACGCAAAGGAAAAACCTTTAAATTTCTGGTGACAACGCTGTCATGTAAACAGGCCCTCAGTGCTTAAGTGAGTGTATACCCCTCATCAGGTGATGATTTGGATCACCTGTGCTGGAAGGCAGGGTGAGGACATGAATGAGAGGTGACTGTACTGAACGATTGGTGACTGCATAAATATATAGGTCTTCCTGCTTTAATTTTTTTGCCATTACTTCATTTGTCTGGACCAAACAAAATCTGCTTTGCTTTTCTGGAGGGTGTGTTTGATTTGGGGTGGTGTGAAAGCCCACACTAGCTCTGGTATGGACCAAAGAACCAAACTCTGGTCTGCTTGAAATCGGCTTTTTTGGTTTGCTACAAAGGGAACCAGAGTTTGCTTTAAAGCGGGTGCAAAAGCCAAACCAAATCTGAGCTAAACAAGGACCAAACAGAGGAGGCACATCTTAAAAAGCAGTGAATTGTGCCCACTCTACCCGTTTTCCCCCAGTTTAAATGCACCACATCACACTTAGAGCTGCACTGAGTCACGGTGGAGGGAAAATGTATCTTTGTCTGGGATCAATGATACAGAATAGCAGGGGGGGGACAAGGGGTGGATCACTAGTTTAGGCTTTGTGCGGCTGGGACTTTGTGCTGGGGAGCCCACCTCTATCTAGTGGGATGGTGTCGGTGGCTCTCGGGTGCGGCTGGGCTCCGGTGCCTACGGGTGGGGGCCTGGGTGGCTCCCGGGTGGCGGATGGGCTCTGCTGGGTTTCATGTCTCTCAGTGGCCTGTGGTGCAGGATCCGCGGGCCTGTCGCTCGCTGGGGACCTCGGCGTGGGTGGCTGCCTGTGGGCTGCTGCTCTGTGTGGGTGGTCCGGGGCCTCCTTGGTCCTTCAGGCATCGGTTTCCGGCGCTTCTCTTGGCCCTGGCTCCTCTGGGGGGAGGAGCGTAAGCTCGGCACCACCACTGCACGCCCACATCCCGCCCCATCCCACCCCATCCTGCCCCACCCGACCTTGCTGTGACTGGGACCCGGACCAACATAAGATCGGCTTATGGTGCCTCTTTGGATCCTGGGGCTGTTCCTGGGTTCACACTGGTGATGGTCACTGGTAGCAGTGAATCATTTTTAATTATCTCTCACTGCAAAGAAAAAATAAATCATTGGTCTTTTCAACGCTGTCATCTGTCACAGTGCTCAGCCAGAGAGATAATGCAGACAAGGGGGGAAAAAAAAAAAAAAAAAGCACTGAATTGTGGCTTGAATTTTGCTAAATACAGTAAGCGAGCCAACATGATGTTCACAGACAATATCAAGCAGATTGTAGGAAAAATTGGCAATGCTAGCACTGTTAGCCTTTAGTCTCCTGGACAGGTTAACGTTAACTTGTGGAGTATAGTTACACATCACTCCGGTCAAGGCAAGCACCACCTGATGCAGCCTGAATGCAGCTTTATTTTTACTTTAAGGCTCGGAATAATTCAAAACTGCTTTAAGCTAAGCCAGGAACAAGAGCTGCAGCTACAGCCCCAGCTAATGACGAAAGCCTAGATTTTAAAACATGTGACAGGCTTTGGTCAACTTGTCCATGAACACTGTGTAAGACAATCAAACCAAGTGAAAATTTGGACAAGTTTAGAACTAACTCCTCAAACCAAACCAAGTCTGCTTAACTATTTATGACAGCAACCTTATTCATAAACACTTGTGCTGACAGCTGAACATTGTTGGGGGTGATTGCATGTTATTAAGACAGCATGGACTATAAAATGTTGCTTTGTTCAGTAAAAATCCAGCCTGACAAAGAAGAAACTACTGACATCCACCCACATAAGACAGGTTTGCTGGTGTTAAGCCCTGAATAATCGTATATCTCAGTATTTAACAGTACAACAGGACTCAGCTGGTGCAGGCAGTAACGGACCTGTATGTTCCATACAACAAACGACATGGATGATGGAATAAAGTTTAATATAAACTGTGATCAAATACTTCAGATGCATCAGTTATCATTGTCGTGTAAATCCACTACTTTAATGTCTGTGCCGCCATTCTACCGTCCCTTAAAAGGTACACATGCATAGGTCAGTTTGCTGAAAGGTTATTTTGTTATTAAGTTTGTTCTTAATGGATCACATGTGAATGCATGAGAGTTGTTGTGCACCACTATCAGGCCCCATTTAGAGTGTATGCAATGTTTATATATGAGATTCAGTTAAATCCACGCCATAGTTGGGACCAGTGCTGTAAAATTCTCAATCTAAATACAGTAGATCATACCTTTGATTTCAGGTTCATATCCTCTTCAGAAAATGGTTTGTGGGCGGGGGGGGCTTTCCTATGAGCAGATAGTCATCTATTAACCAAGGACTAACCTCTGCTTGGTCTGGCTTTATCTGCATGAACCAGAAAATAAAGACAAGAATCTCTGCATCCTTGCAAAAAATGGACAGCTTCATATTTCCTGCAGCTTAACAGGAAGAGGGCACTGATACAAGAGTTGGGGGCAGAGAGGGGGGTGGGGGCTTCCCTAAATGATTAAAACATAAAACTCTCCAAGGAGACACTCTCTCCTCCAACACCACGAGTCAGGGAGCCAGCTTTCCTTCACAGCTGAAAAGAAGAGTAATTGGTCATTTTCAAAATCATTTTAATTATTAAAACATGATTCCCGCCCCAAAAGAGATAATATCAGCCTCTTAAAGACAAGAGTGAAATCCAATTTTCCCAGCAGTCCACAGGGAGAGTGGGGATGAGCGAGGATGAGCGAGGATGCACACTTTGTTATTAAAAGTCGAGCTGGCCTCATTTCTGCTGCGGCTGAACCCGGGGATGGCAGAGATGCTCGCTGTTACCGCCGTGTTGTCGTTCGTCATTGCCGGCGCTCTCTGGGGGAAATTGGGTTGAGAGGACCTCTGCTTTATAGTCACATCCATCTCTGAACTCATTGTTACGGGGCGTCACAGCGACATTGGATTGTTTTTTCTGTCAACATAAAAATATCAGACTCTTTTTTTTCACAGCCACAGTGTGTTATTTTCTGTGTCCTATCAAACATACAATAAACAGAGGATCAGCACACACTTGCCTTTGACACAGGAGGTTAAAACTATACCAGCAAGAAAATAGTTTACACTGTTAAAATGAGAGGCAGAAAAGATTGCCCTTTATTGTCATTATAAATAAAGTGAGAATGTATAAGATTGGAGAGCTTCTCCTTTTTCAATGCAGATAGTTATAAATAAAGTATAAGGTACACAATATATTCAAGATAAAATCAATCAAGGACAGTGCAATTGACTTTATATATGAATATAAAGTAAGAAAAATGGATAAATATTAAGACTATATATATATATATATATATATATATATATATATATATATATATATATATATATATCCATATATATGTATGTATATGTACACACACATT